>JAUZND010067338.1:0-17441 GCA_034780555.1 Coelogynopora nodosa | reverse complement strand
CCCCCTGCTCCCGAAACACTCCTCTCCTACTACTGCTGAAGTATAAGAAATAATGTAAGCAATATTATTATGAACATTATACTTTATATTATATTACATATATTTATATATTATATTACATTATACTTTATAGATTTTCAGCTTTGATAGATAAATTTATAGCTAAATAGTAGGTCATAACCCCCAGACATTTTTTAAATTGTAGTAAGACAAAATGATCTCTCATTCTGAAATTTGAAATGCCCAAACAACATTTTAAACACCTTTAAGGTGACAATATATTTTTGATTCAACACCCATTAGTAGTCCTAGCTAATTGACCTCTGGAAAATTGGAGTCTCTTTTGAACTTATAGATAGAACATGGTGATACTATTAAAATACCAATGTATAGCTAAATACGTTGTAATTAAATATGCTTCAATACATGTTTAAATAAATAATTTAAAATAAATGTATGGCCTGTAAAGGCCATTGTGCTTTTTTATGCTTACCAATGAATATATATACACTAATATTAGATACACTATACATATATACTATATATATATATTGTCTAGCTATCTAAAACAAATTTTCTTATTGATTAGCAAATGAATACTTTATTTAGATACACTTCTTATATTACAAATGTATGAATAAATAAACATATAATCGAAAATTAATTATAATATTAATACTATAGACCATTTAGTATGTTTGGGTTAACATCAATATTTTAAGTTAATTCAATGTCATCAAATATTTTGTTTTAAATTAGTAATATATTTATTAATTTGTGGTTTAAATATTTTACAACACTTTATTTATTATTAAATGTTATTTAAAATGAAACAGTTTTTAACTTTTAAGCATGACAATCCATTGACAAAACAAACATGATAACAAAATAATATACCTGATAATTTGTTTCATATTCTATGAAAACAATTAATTAAATAATCTTATCAGTTATTTATAGAATAAATAGAAAATAATTATTATATTATTATAATAAGCATATTATAATTATGTATTTATTATATACATTTAAAAGACAATTACTTACATTTATAGTGTATTTGTTCATCCATTTAAAGAAGCCTTCTATTTATAATTATATATTATATTAGCTATTGAAAAATAAATATCTAAAACTACATCCACATGAAGAAACTTTCTTTGGATTAAATTACATAATATATCTTATCTACTGTGTTATATTTTTATCAAACTTTACTAGATTTTGACTCTCAAATTAGTTAAGTATTAAACAGCTAATTGTTTAAATTTAACTAATAAATTTATAGAAATGAATAAATACTAATACTTGTTACTGACACAGCAATAAACAAATAACTTACAGAATTATGAAAATTTAGTGCCAGCAGCAGGAATCAAACCCAGTAAGTATTCTACCAATTTATTTTCAAAATTTGATAATTTCTTTCTCAGTTAAAATTATTAATATTTATTCATTTCTATATTCAATCTGTGGTGTGGATTATGTGTTGTTGTATATTAACGAATTTTCTTAATTTAATATTTGATATAGGACATTGAAGAAGGACATCAAAAAATATGATTTTACATTTAAATAATAATAGAAGTAAGGTTTAGTTTACCTGGCAGTGCATGGAATTCGCACTTAAGTGGACCTACACTCTAATGAGGAACTATTAAATCAATTTTGACATAAGAGGGATTGTTCATATTATAATAAATTGTTACATTAATACATATCTTATGTGGACATTTTTTTCAATAATATGCTAAATTATTTAAATATATATTTTTGGTAAAAAATATTCATTAATCTATGTATTATGTCGAACAAATTAACGTTAATTTAAACAAACTATATTTATTGTTTAAATATTCAATTGTTGACACCACACATATTAAACTTTGTGTTTGCCAAAGTATATAATTTCTTATTCCCATTATGTCCCAGGAATCAAGAAAACAATTTACAAAAAGAAGTAATTTATTCTTCAACTTGGTATCCTTATCAGTGGGTTCTTTTTCTTTATCGAAGGTACACTTGTATATACAGGTTCAAATAAATACACTTAATTTATTTTCAGAACATAGTAAAAATTACTATAAATTGGGGTGCATCACAGGAACTTCGATAATTAACTACAGTTTACATAAATCAAGGTTTTATGTTTCTTAGATAAATCATAGTTATTCAATTTCACATAATTATTGTCAAAGTTAAATAATAAAATAAATTATATAACCAAATTCTGTGTTTACATGTTTCAAATTCAGTAAACTATTATTTAAAAAAAATATTTCTTAATATTTAAGTAACTGACATCGTTTATTCATACATAGTACATACTTAAATAATATGTTATTTATGTATATCAAAATAACAATGGCTATTTGCAGGGTTAACCCAGATAAAAAATTCAAACACAATCATTTGCATAGACTTTACATTTATATTCAGTTAAGTTAAAGATATAATTGCCTTGTTACTATTTGTAATTGTATCATTATATATTTAACAGATTTTGTAAAAATTCTATTTGAAAAAGTAACATTTTAATCAAAAAGGTGAGAAATGACTTATATAAGTATACTTTTAGGTACTTAAAAATTTACATTTTCATGAAAATACAATCAAAACCACGAACAATTTACCTAATTTTAATATGAGAAAAGAATAAATTGATTATAAAAAACAAGGCCTCAACAAGGCCTCTGCAACTTAAGACTATTATATTTATTTATTCCGCAGAATATACTACTTCGTAAATATGTCAAACCTTTGGTACTAAGTTTATAAATGAACTTTACCTAGTCATTTACCTAGTTACCTAGAACTTTACCACACTAATATCGAAAATGGTTGAAAAGACTTAGCTACTTGAAGGGTCATTTTTAAAATTATAAGCTGTTTTAAGTTATAGTTTTATATTATTGAAATTTGCGCTCATAATAATCATATTTTTATGTGATAATTAGGAAAAATTTTTTTTGCATAATTCGGCTAACACTATTTAGAGATGCAAAGTTTATACCAAATGACTCTGCCGAGAGTAATTTTTCGAATGTTTTAAACATCATTGGCATACTCAAATATTTTAATTTTTAATCTTATTATTACTTTGGTTTGACTATTTTAAGATTTATTATTTTATTATTAATCTACTTTAGTATTTTTGTTTCAGAAAATATAACTTGGTCATATGAACGGCTTCAGAAGAATGGTTTCATTTGCCTGTTGTGTACCCTCCACTCCTCAACAAGTTTGTTTATTTTTTGTATTTTTTTATTTAATATAAGTATAAACATATTTTCATGCTCATTGCTGCAATCAAAAACTGAAAATGATTCCTTTTAAATAGGAAATACATAAAAAAAACTACATGAAGTTGTCTCATTTATTTAATTTTAAATAAATCATTCCACTAATCTTTTAGTTTATATTTCATAGAATACCTTTTCTAACATTTCGATTTTAATACTGCTTCTGCATGTTTTCAAACTTGACTTTGAATACTTTAAAATGATTCTTATATAGATTGTGATGTTGTCAGTGCAGGAAAAATGATCACATTTTAATTGATAATTGTTGTTTTGTCTTGAATAATTAATTATTTTAACATTACTTATTAATTGCATTTTTAAGGAGGTTTATTGCTAAGTGTATATCATTTGTTCAACTTGATTTATAACACAATGTCTAAGCAAATTTAGTCATTTTAATATAAATTTATAAAGTTTATTGTTTCATTCTTAAAATAGAACCGATAAAGAGAATGGCCCTATATTCATTAAATGCTGTAAACCTTATACATTCATTCTTTTTATAATGTAGCACATACCGCACTTGATTTTACTTATGTATTTCTTATTGAATTATTTTCGAATTTAATATTACCAATATGTTCTTTTTTACAGTCAATTCGTAACAATTTAATTCTTGAATTTTTGCTCGAACTATTCTTATGTACATTATGATTACATAATGATAAAAAAATCATTAAAACCTTGGACACGTGACCATCTCTCGAAATTTCCTGCGAAAATCTGTAAAATCAATTTTTTACCCAGATTTTACCATTAAAAACCTTTAATTAAAATGTTTGCCCCTTCAAAACCCTTGAATTTAATGAAATTCTGTATGCCTCTTTAAGCTCCTTGAATTTTTATGTTGAACTAAATGTTTAAAACGATATGTATTTGTCCAGTGATTGATAGGAAATGAAACTGTCTGTATATGTTTTGGTATTTATGTCCTCAGAACTGAGTAAATTTGATATACAAATAAGCTACCGCGTTAACTGAAATCAAACTAATGTACTTTTAGAGTTATTTACTTGTTATAGTTTATATATTTACATTGTTGTGTACATTTATGTAATTTACAGAATACATTTTAACCTTTAAATCAACCCTTAAAATAGCCCCTTGAAATTCTGAACAGAGAGAAGCGTATTCTCCCTTATTTATTCATCATGGTCTGGACCAAATTTAGCAGCCAATAAAGTTATAATTTTCGCTATAAAAAAGATGCTAAATTTTGTTACTAAGAAAATTGTAATAAGAACACCTCAGATTGTATAATTTCAAAAGGTTGAGATAATGTCAATTGACTTCTTTTCTTCTCAACAGAAATGTCGCATTGACCGATATGCAATTGGTGCACCAACTGACTTTCGGCATGTTTGCCACATGGGTCGCGAACTAGCCGACTTGAATAGTAACGCGGTGAGTTCCGGATTAACACTAACATATTTGCTTTGCCATTCTCATGTATGCAGCTATAAGCCAAGCTGTAATTAATACTTATCGCTTGCGAGGTTATTTGATGACCATGTTGTTAAAATATATAACAGAATATATAAATATGATACGTTCAAGAGGATTAAAGAATTGTACATTTATGTACCAGCACCAATAAGTGTTCTTTTCTTTATATTTACATTTTATTTGTGTTTTTTAATTAAATACAGTTGTATTGGTTTAGTTCTTGTGTTACTGACCCTTCTGAAAAGACTCAAGCATACTTAAATTTTAAAGTTAATAATTAAACATCGTGAAATATAATGCGATTAGCATTTCATAAATAAATTGATACAGTTTTTATGTTAGCAAAATATTACATTTCTCGTTTATTATTATATCAGTATAATTTACATCAAATTATAGATGCAAATCGATATAAAATTCTATATGTAAGATCTCTCGCAGAAGTTTTCGGGAGACATTGTCCATTTATTTTGACTTCCAGTCCGCATCGTTATTAAGGGCCATTTTACGTGACGGTCCCCCACCTAATTAAATAACCCGCAGGACATGTCGATGACCGACCAGATGCGCTCCAAGTGCGGCAACATGGACTCCTCCCTCCAGCTCACAATGAAGGTGATCGACCTCCGCGAGCACAGTGATGGCTGCACAGCCCCGGATCTGGACCCCTCCTCCCTCCGTCCCTCTGCCACTGGCACCGGTGAAGTCATCACTGGAGCTGGAGACACTTGTCGGGCGCCCTCGGGAGGCAGTCCCGGCAGATCACGGTTTCCGCCGACGTATCCGAGCTTACTGGTGGATAATAGGTGGGTGGGCAGGTATTATATTAAATGATGCGTTTTAGGTACGTAAAGCCCACATGATGGAATGGATTATCGGTGAGATTTAAAAAACGTACGTATCTACATTGATAGTTTTATCTGATCAAATAAATAAGAACCTTTATTGAATAAAATAATCCATGTTTTTAAAGTTAAAGTCACGTAGAGACTAAATATTTATTGACTGTTTTTTTGCAATCAAAACAATGTAAATTAAAATATTAGATCAGTGTAAAAGAATGAATAGTAAATTGCTTGTTGCAGCTTTGCAAACTCGTTTGTTTGAAGTTCAACTGATGTTTATAATTATTGTTGTTTATTGTTGCTACTGACATGACGTTCAAGAATTTCTAGTATTCTTTCGAACGGAAGGACCTTTCCTTCATAGATTGTATTACTCCCTTTTGGCCATCTAAACTAAGATTTTCTGAGATATTTGATAATTAAAACAAGATATAAAAAGTCATTAAAGGCATACAGCTCAAACAAACTGACTAAAGTTGTAAAATCCTGAGAACTCAAAACAATGTGTTACACAGAAAAAGGTTTCCTATTGCACATACCAGAAATACTTCATATTAAGATATTAATAATATAAATTTTGCTCATAATGCAAAGTATTTAATATTAAAGAATAAATTTTGAAACTATGGTTTGATAAATGTTCTTAGTCGTGGAACTTTATTTTTTAATGATTGTCGGGCTTGTATTTTGTTTAAACAACATTTACTGAAATTATTCTAATTCTTGTCGCAATCTTTTAATTTAAGTTCATTTTAATATAATTTTAAATCGTTCAGTGGATACAGATGACAACTTTTAATAGTTGGTGAGTTTCAAATAATAACAATTATGTTTAAATAAAGGTTTTGTGGTTATCTATAAAATGACTTTTTCCTAATATAAATGCAAATGAATATTTTTTTGAGTTCGGAGGCAGTAGTCTGGTTCCTTTTTGAATAAATATTACTTTTGAAGGCAAATTGGTGTAATGCCTGGCTACAAGTGTTTTAGCCTAATTTTAGGGTGCTGAATCTGAATAAATTGTATGCCAGGCTTGATTTTAACTTTTTCATCCTCAAAGATGAAAAACAAAATGGCCGCCATTTGAAGTTCTTAACAATACACTCTTCTGGTTAATTGTGGTCACATGCATACACCAAGTATATATATCAAATTAGACTAAAACTTTGGTAGGCCCTATGCCAGGAATTACCCTAAATTTGCCTTCAAAGGTAATATTTATTTAAAAAGGACCCAGACTAAAGTACACAAATATATAGAAATAATTGCAATTGAACAAGTTATTCCTTAAATATCATTCACAATACAACTGATATATGCGTAATTATATTACATTGATATGATAACGGTAAATTTATTCCTTAGCGTGTGGTAACACAGCTTTTGGAGTAGCCACACGATGTAATTTCCAAGCAAGCTTCAGGGATTGGCGGTAGCCTCGTCAGCTGTGGTATCAAGGGATCTCCAGATATGGTCCAACCAGAGCTGGATACATCTTAGAGTAGCTGAGTGCAACTGACAGCTTGGATCCATACCATGGTCTGGTAATGCGCACGTTGAATATGGAGATCTGCAGCATCAGTGGTCGGTGGCAGTGACTCCTGGGATAGACATTTGTTGAAGAGTTTCACACGGGCCTTGTCACAAGTATCAACATCAGGGACTCCATAAATCAGGCATATGAATATTTCAGCAGCTGAGGTAGTAAACAGGGTCAACTCCCCCTTGTCTAGACCATGTAAGAGTTGATGATGTTCCTGGAATACCTTCCAAACTGTCTTTTTGCTGTGTCTCAATAGTTGCGAAACACTATCACAGCCAGTGATAGCATGAAATGCCAACAATCTGTCAACAACTAGCATGAGTAGCCTCTGGTGAACTTCATGAATTGGAATGTACCTTGGCTTCGTACTTAGCTGTATAGGCTATACTTCATGTTGTTATACTGTGCTGTTAATAAAACCAGAACATCTGTATCACGACACGATACCACAATACAGTCAGAGTCAATGTTTATATAGTGTAGTACCAAACGGGTATCTGCCTCTTCATGGTTTAATTGTAGTGCAGAATCATTCAATTCTGGATCAGATGACTTAACAGCAGTACTATCTCGGAGACCTCAACCACTACAACTTTCTTGTTCTCAGGGATTGTAGCATTATCTGTTTGGTTAGTAACTATGATAGATCAAGTTTGTTCACAACTAACTATATAAAGTTCGACCAGTTAGTTGGTAGTGGAACGGAGGAATCTGTCACGACACGTCGTATCGATCGAGAGCCCTTGGTTCGTTTCTTCCTGTTGCTATCTTTGATGGAATGCTGTTGGCACTGATCGAATGTGATATCAATTCGGTCGAAACCTGCAGCCATATTCAGTACAGACTTCACGAACATATCCGTATAGCCACCAAATGTGTTTACACCATGTGGTATGCCAATGGCCATGACCAATGCTTGTCCATCTATCACCAGGACAGTGGTTCCAGGTAACATTACAGAAGGTGGTGTAACCAGATCCTTGGTTAGGACATCAGCTAAAATAGATTTGTTAGCTGAATGCAAACTGCCACCTGTAGATGCAAGTGATAATTGAACAGACATCAGTTCATGTTGAAGGATCTTCTCCAGGTTAACCTGACGCTTAGCTTTATATGGCATGCAGTGATTAGCCTTTGCATAATGTTTCGGTCAGCCCTTATCACTTTCTGTGTTTCCTTGGTTTTCGATGGCTTTGGTACGCATAGAGTGATGCAAATGTTAGAGGCTTATTTTTGGAAAATGGTTCCTTAAAATCAAGACATTCAACCCCTTCCTGGCCAACAAGTAGGCGTTCTTTTACAAACTCATCTAATTTTCCTTGTCCTAGTTGTCTCGCTCCTAGAAATGATTCCTCAATATCTGTAGTGGCGACATCTTTTGTGACAATATTCTGTAATGGGAATAATGCCTCATCCACTGTTAGAACATGTTTCTGCTTCAGTGTACGTGTGATGTGCAGTATTCGTTGGAAAACTGTGTTGAGCGTGTCCAGGTTATGAGCTGGTGCTTGTATTATCGGAAGATACCATTTACTTACTATAGTTTCACATAAAGATGCATGCGCCTATAAGTGAAACATCGCACACACCCAAGTATAGGCGTTTGCGCTTATATGTGCCGAAATACGTTAAATGGCGGCTATCTTGAAATTCAAGATGGCTACCATGGCATATGACATGCATATATTCATAAAAAAACTCAGTGGTGATACAAACATGTATATGGACTGAAAATGCAGGAGAATAGTTAAACTAAGGGTTAAATATGGTCGCTTATTTTTTCAAATGACGGCTATGTTGTTTTTCATCTTAGGGGGTTAAAAAGTGAAAATCATGCCTGGCATACAATTTATTCAGAATCAGCACCCTAAAATTATGCTAAAACACTTGTATACCGAGCATTACCTCAATTTGCCTCCAGCATTATTTTCTATCGACTTATTTATGATACGGGAACAGAGACTACAGTCTTTGTTTAATCAAACCAAATCTCTGAAAGCGCTGTGGAACCCTTCACATTTATACATTTTCTTTTAGTTGTGTCATTCAAGACAACAACAGCTAACTTATTTAATAGCAAACATCCTTAAACTTGGTGCACAGAGTACACTAACAGGATTCAATTGCACCGAACTCCATTTATGAGGTTGATGCGCTGTTGCAACCCTATAACAGTTCCAACTTTTATGATTTTTTGAGATTAATTTCAGATCAAAATGATATCTCTGTATATCAGATTTATTATTTACTATCTATATATATCTATCTACTAACTATTGACAACTCCGCGTCAGTCACATATTCCTCTAAACTTTAGTCGAATCACCCAAATCGTCTCAGAAGCGATCGATTGACTTTGTTCCAAGACACTAGCAGTAATAACACGTGACTCAACCATCATTTGTTTTCATTGGGGAACTGCGTACTTTTTACAAAAGTGCACACTCGTACTCAACGGCAGTAGTTCTTCGCACCACAAACTTCCAATTTCCACTGGTTTGGTCTTAGTCGAAAGCTGAGGTCATAGCCGCAGCTTCACAACAGCCGTGCGTGGTGAAGAGTGACAATTCTGAAGTTGTTTGGGTAACACAATTAGGTAGTCAAGTATGCATGTTGGATCCTGCCGGCTTGTTTCGTTATTCAACAGAATATAATATATTCGCCAATCTTCCTTCTCACTGAGTCAATCAACTCTTTTCATGCGTGAAGAACTAACTTGTAGAGTAGATCAATATTTTCAATAATGACAGTGACAGAAATTGATATTTAGTTTTGTCTACTGAAAAAGTTACATTTAGTTCAAGTTGAATCGACTTTTATATATGGTCTACTAATTATGTGGTTTGCTTCATGAATGGTTGAAATATTTAAATAAAAAATTGGATATTTTTTAATATATAAATATTTAGGATATTTCATGCATTAGACTTTTCAGCTTTAGTCCGCAATACTCTGACTAGTTTGTCTATCTTGTGCTAACCTGTTTTCAGTATAATGATTATAAACTTCAGCATATTCGCTTGTAATAAACAATTCGATGAAGTTAAACCTCTGGTAGTACGATGTGATGGCATTTTTACTTACCTACTTGAAACTTTCTTATCAAAACGAATTTATTGTTTGTCTTGTTCTGATTGAATACTATGAATATGCTACTATCGTACATTTAACTATTGACTAGATTACAATTGCGAGTAATATTATCAAGTCATTATAATTTATATTATTCAACTTGTTGACCTTTGATGAGAATTATCGATAGTATTCTAATCATCCAGATTTTGATAAAACCTCAAAGTATATGTGTTATGATAGCCCTTTTAAAGATAAGTCTAAAGAACAGATTTTAACCATAATTGAAAGATTCGTGTATATTTAGATTGCAAGTTTCAGTTGATATAATATAATGACATTTATTTTGATGAAACATTATTTTGTTTTACATACTTAAATTATGTTGTATATATGTATAATTCGCAGAATTTTCACAATGACGATTAATATAACCCTCATCTTTAGGTTTACATTTAATGCCTATTTATTACACATAATGATAACTAAAGTTATTTGGTAGTTTTTTTGTATATTAGCTAATTTCTATAATAAAAAGTGCAGCTTTTGGATTAAAAACCTTTTTAAGAAAGATTTTTTTTTAAGTTTTTTTATTTAAGGTCGCTGTATGAATGCATGCTGCAAAGTTCTTCTTTATTCATGTTCAAACAGGTGTTATTTCGCATATTCGTTTGCTTTATTATGTGTTTTTTGTTTTTCATTCTTTTTAACCTTCTTTACATAGCCTAAATATATAATATAAATATGTAATAATTGAGCTGGTTGCCCAAGAAAACTTGAAGATGTGCGATTATTATTTGTTGATACCGAAATGGTGTTATCATTTTATTTGCTTGTTCTACCATTTTTTTAATATAAAAATGTCACACTGACGCTTCGTAGTGTGAATAATTCTATAAATTGAACATAATACGTTATTGTGTTATATTTCGTAAAGCGTACGTAATCGAATACTTTGAATGCTTACTCTTATTTTGGATAACGTATATTCTTTTTTGCAATTGAACCAGGAGCAAATATGTTGTATTATACCAAATTAGCAAAACCCTAATCTGTGATAAACGCAATAATGAGAGTATTACTGTTTGTTTATTTTAGCAGTCTGACAGAAATTTTAAAGAAAATTTTCAAATTCTGACGTGAACTGAGTGCCTGCAGTTAGTGGATAACAATGACAATTTTATTGGAAATGGTGAATAAAATTAACTACATTTCACAAAGAATATTGTAAGTGGTGCATCAAGGTTTTTTGTGAAATCTAGGAGAACAAATATTATCAGTCATGCTGGTTATGAAAATTTCAAAGAAAAATGTACCAGTAGAAAGTCGTTAAAGTTATTGCCTTCAATGTTAAAAAATGTCACATGACATTGTGAACATAATAATTATCATCTACCGACCGATTGGAATCAAGAAACAATATTTATTCAACGTGAAGATGGTGTTGTGTTGACTATATAAGGAAGAAAGAAGTTAACTTATAATACCTACTATCGACAGTGTACCTTTTCACTTGTAGTTTTGTAACGTGACAAATTGATGAAGCCAACAAATTTGAAAATTGTTGGGAAAACTGTTATCACAAAAATCAACTGAAGCTGAAAAACAAGATTGACAACCGGAAATAAACCGAGTTGTTCAAAGTATTCGATAATGTATTGAAGAGATTTGCAACCGTTGATAGATCAACTGGTTGGACTCAGTAAAAAATTCCTTGGAAGTCTACCGATTCCTTGCCATAGTTTACTTACTGAATCGCCAAAGTGTACTATACTTACATTGTCAATCAATCAATCCCTTCCATCGAACCCTTTATTTCCACATATATTTATAAAATATATATGACTTATTTATCTATGATTGTAATCATAATGTTACTAGGTATAATTTATAAAATTATAAATAAAATAGATGAAAACGCAAAATGAGATAAAAACGCGAATTTTAACACGATTTAGACTTCGCTATTTTTATTTTAGTTATGAGCAAATTTCGTTGAATGATTATGCACTCATTTCGTTGTTATTATTACGAGTACTATAAGATGTAAATCATAATTATGATCATGCAGCAAGTCATCTGTTGTGTGACGCTGTCAGTCAAACACACTCAAATGTCAATTTTATTTACTTTAAACCCATTTAGTGATATTTCTGTGATTGATGGTTTCATGTTATACTCTGGATTACAGATATTCATATGTCGAATCGATGTGTAAAATACATTGAGTCCGTTGACTTGGCTCAGAACAGTGCACATTTAATAATGGAATAAATTCATTTCGAACTTTTTATCTACCCCATTTGGATACATCTCTATAATATTATTACAATATATTTATTTATCAAAAAAAATTAATTACAGCAGCTGTCAATATTATAGTCATTATTCCCTAACCATTTGATCTTGAAATTTGAGTGTTTTTAGGTTTTATGGGGTAAATGATGAGTAATAGCATTTTTAATATTATCTTTCCGTTAGCACCTTGCATTTATCTGTTTAAGTAATGTACGCAAAATGTATAAAGATATTTTTTGCAATAGTATATTATGTCGTATTTCATAACTGTTTCCCTTATAATTTAAAAAAAATCGATTTAGGCTACTAATATATTACTTTATAGATTTTAAGCAATATATTAAAATTGAAAGAATTTGTCTTACTAGTTACAAGTTATTGCTATACAGTTAGTAATTCTACTTTTAAAAGATTTGAGAAAACGCTATCCAGAACGTAGAGTAATTAATACATAGAGTCAATTCACTCATATTTATTTCATATACACTACTTTTTCAATTTTTATCAATAGAAACTCGTTTTATTTTAATAAATTTAATGTAACTGGGTAACAAAATAATAGTGTTAAATATTTGTTATTAAATTTATTTGGAAAATTAATATTATATATTACAATTTTAACATGCGTAAGTTGTCTATAGAATATAATTGATTGACTGTTTATTAACTGTTTTACTACATGAACTATTTTGATGCTGTCAGTTTTTAAATTATTATTTTGCAAAAGATTTCGGGTAACAAGTTAGTAATATTGAACTGCATACAGATCCCATATAAGAGTGCAATCTCTATGTATTAATTATTCTATGATCCAGAGTAAGTTTTAAAAGGCAGTAATGTATTAATAGTGCAACTTCTCTTGATAGTATGGTTTATTATTAATAATACTTGTCTGTATATTGGCAGCTTTTACCGATTGATTGCCAAATGGTCTTGCTGACAGTACACGATATTGTGACCTATAGATCACAGCTCTTGTTAAACTTTGATCAGTCGACACTGGCACACTGTTGTTTGTTCGTATTAGGACTTCTAACACATTTCTCTCTATGTTGGTAACATTACTCTCGGCTTAAGTGATGCCGTATTTCAATCTTTATAGCATCTTAATTAGTTCTACGCGATAACTCTGGTATTTAGTGACAGTTGTTAGTTAAGTCGCTGTGACAGTTTGAATGATCTCTCAAACAGTAATGTTGATACTTTCATGATTTTATATTAACTAGGCTTCAGTGAATTGTATTCATATTTCACTTATTCACATATTATATTCACTTTCAAAATGATGGTCTCGTATTTTTAAAAATTTCGGCTGAAGATTTAGAAAATTGGAATGGTACACAAGAAAGATTCATACTAGTTTCATCAGAAATTTTCGCATATTTAATGTTTTAAGTGTATTACTTTCTTCGATATTTTATACTTTATATGTCGTGTTCCTAAACTTTTCATTCAAATTTAAGAATATAATTTTGAATTACAAGTTTTTATAAAGAAAATGAATCAGTGCGAATGTATATAAGATGGAAATCCGAAATGTTTTTGCTTTAATTATAATAATTATGAAGTGACTAAGTATTACAGTGGAGATAGTTTCAGAAAGGTTAGACACAGTAAATTAAAACCAATATAGTTGAGTGAATAAAGAACACTTCCTGTAAATTATTAAGCACAAAATGATTAATACGAAAAATAAATTAAAAACCATTTATATTATATTATTCTAGGCTTAAACCTGATTATACCTTTCGACTACACGTCTTTATCAACGATAAACATAACAAAATAGCACAAATAACTAAAGCAGAACAAAATAATCGCAGTTAGATCCTGAAACATTTTAACAATAGAAAATCACAATTCAATTCACAATATAACCTAAATAACTTATAGAATAACGTTCTTTCCTGAACATTCAACTCAAAAAAAATTACGAAAAGGAGCTCTCATTATCAAAAAAATTCAGACATGTCACAACATAACATTACATTCATTAAGATACACTAACTGAATCCCTACTGCAGCCAAAGACAGAATTTAGATCTTCAAAATTAGAATCCTCAACGTCACAATATTTAAACCCAAAATTAACAGATGACATTATATATTATGACTATGGTACTCATAATTTTTTCAATAATATACCAGTTTGATGGCTGGTTCTATCTGTTTTTAAATGTTTTGAATGTTTAATTTTCAATTTTGTAATATTTTTATCTTTCTTTATTTTTTTAAATTTGTTCTACGTTGATGTTTTACTTTTTTAGATCTATTTTTTAAAATTGAGTTTAATTCAGTTCTGGTCTATTTCTGTTTTATTCATTTTTCGTAGATTATTGTTGATAAATATATATATAGTGGAAACGACCAATTAGAAGTAGCCTATCATATAATATGTAACATTTATTTTTTTAATATATTTTCACATTTATTATTATGCGGCTGATATATTACACAGGAAATGTGGTTTATTCTGTCATTTTTATTAGTTTTTATTTAATTATTTCATTCACTGAAATAAGTTAAACATGCGCATTACAGGATTTCTATATTTAAAAACACTTGGTAGCTATCTTCGTCGTCATATGAATAATAGAATTACTCCTAAGGCATCAGATCGGCTTAGCTTTCTGTATCAGTAGGCTATTATCTAACTGAGCTTCCTAGTTAGTGCATCCGCACTAGACTATACACAACACTGAAGGTGCATCCGGAAACCGGTTCACTCTAGTCAATAATGTCAACTCTTGCAACTGCATCAACTTGCGTCAGACTGTGTAGATCTACTTATCTGCATATAGGGTCAGTGTGCTGCTTGATTTACTGAATCATTGTAACATCTTTATTTATTATGCTGATCTGTCGGTATTTAAAGTGGAATACTAATGTTAAGATTGTCTTCGAGAAGATAGCTTCAACAATTATGTTATAATATAACATTTCAGTCCATTTTTTCATCAGAAATTTTTTGCTGGTGTTTGTATTGTATTTGTTGTAACAGTGTGTAACAAATATTGTAAAACGTCAGTTGTACACTTCTCTATTAATATTTTTAATTATTTTGATATTTTGTTTGATTTAAACGATACACCGTTTTACATTACTATTCATAAAATGTTAAAAGTTTTTAAATATCAGTTTGAATATGTATAATAATATGAAAAACATAATTAAAATAGTATTTATTGATGTTTCATAATAATGGTATATATATCATACATCGTATAAGCCTAATATATTATATTGGTATAATATTGAATGAATGTTGTGGTAGTTGACTTGTAATGACTTTAGTAATACTTATAGGTACTTTTGTTGACTGGTTTTAAGTTAGTTTAATGTTGGTTATAATTTATGTTACTTTATGATATTTTGAAACTAATCTATTTTTAGGTTATTATTATTTTTTCTTTCGACACATGTTTTTTATTATGTTGACCGTTCTAAACCTATTTTTCTATTGTTTCTTCTTTGTCATATATTATTATTAGAATGTTATAATAACCAATTTGTGTTACTCAGTCAGTCGAAATAAATATATGAAATCATTATAACTATGTATATGCAGGGTGTCTGCCACAGTGAAAAACCGGGAATTTGGCGAATTCAAGGAAAAAACCTAGAATTTAGCTGTTTAAAGAATGAAAACCGGGAATTAGTCTTGATATTTCTGTTGTGTGTATTTTTTTAAATGATCTGCTTGCACTTGCCCAGCCTTTTATTACCTTATAATAATTAATGTGACTTGTCATTTTCAACTAATATCGCTTTTCGCTGAATAATCGTGTATTGACTTCTGCATTATGACTGCATGGAATTAAACAACCCTGGCTTGCTGAGCTGTCATTAGATAGTTTTTTGCTAGTCTTCGTAGAGAAAAACCGGGAAAATGACAATTTATTAGCCTGGAAAAACCGGGAAAATGACGATTATTAGCCTGGAAAAACCCGGAATTCGATTGTGATTATAGCGCGGACACCCTGTATACAATATGTATTCTTTAACTTATTTTTATTACAAAATACATCATCACCACAAAGAAACTTGATGCGTTTGTTATTGTCATATTTTACCATGCGTTATATCCTTGTTTTTATTATCGCATATAGTACGTCTTTTAAGTATTATTTCAATATTATGTCGTATTCTAAGTTATAGTTAGGCCTATAACATACGACTTATACATTTTGATTTTACCTGTACTCTATGTAATAATAAGTAATATATCTGTTTTGACAAACAACATTGTTTTGTTATACTTATAATTTGTTTTTACTTTTCTTTTAATTTATTTAACTTCACGAGTCATTTCGGAGATGTTTAATATTTTGCTATAATACCTAATTTTACCATATATAGGCTTTATTAATAAATTTAAACAAAAAAGTATAACGTATGACGGTACATAAACTCGCCATGTGGTAAATAACTCTTCTCCGGAAAAAACATTTTTCAGAAAAATATTATTTATACTGTATTTTTAAAAAAAAAATTACATTTTGACTAGTTTTACTTTTAATAATATGTTACACGAACTAGTGATATCTGACACAGAAATATTATTTTCGTGAAACTTTGTTATTTGGCTTATTGTTATTTGAATTTATGAATTGGTTTGACTTATACGGGCCTTATTTGGCTTATACGAACCAAAGTCAGTCCCAAAGACATTATATCTTTCTATAATGCCCACATAAGAGCTATTATCTGCTATGGAGCTCCCGTCTGGCACTCATCGCTAACCCAACCTCAGTCCAACGACCTGGAGGCAGTGCAACGGCGTGTTTACCGAATAGTTTTCCCGAACTTGTTATACTCAAAAGCCCTAGGTACTGCAAGTAAGAAATTGCTTGGCGACTACAGAGATTCCTTGGCCTTTGGATTCTTCAAGACTATTCTTGAATCTGGAAAGGGGATTCTTCACAACAAATTACA
>JAUZND010067327.1:0-14449 GCA_034780555.1 Coelogynopora nodosa | reverse complement strand
AAGATGGATATTGGAAGATGGATATTGGAAGATGGATATTGGAAGATGGATATTGGAAGATGGATATTGGAAGATGGATATTGGAAGATGGCTATTGGAAGATGGATATTGGAAGAAGGCTTAATGTCTCATTATTTGTCCACCCAAATTTCCTTGGATCAATGCATGGTGGTCTCACTTCCAACGCTGCTCTCCAATTATCTGATAGTATGCGCAATCGACATTTTACTCAAAGGCAACTGTAGTTAGCTGAAGAGTTATTAATTTTGTGGCTGATGTAACGTTAAACTATTGCAGCCTTGTTTGCTGACTTGATACTAAATGTTTGATATTATGTGTCTTCATGAGATAATCACGAACCTTTTTGCTTTCAGTCTCGATTCTTAGGTCAGTTTGTAGAAAATATGTAATCATCAGTCATTTTGCTAAAGAGGGACGAACAAGGCAGGGTACAGTTTTGTCTGTGATAGTTTGTCGATAGTAGGGTTGCATCCTAACCAAATAAGCTTTTCGAATCATGTAACATCTTTGGGGGAAATAGAAATCGAAAACGAAACTGGGTGTGTGGGGGGTTGGACTCCACGCCATGTTTGACCAATCAGAAGAGAGTTGGCTTCGCTGATGATAATTCTTCCATACTACTGATGACAATGATGTTTTTGTGTTGCTAATTCACTATTATTAATTAAACCACATGAAAGTCACATGAAAACGTTCACGAAACGTCAACTTAATTTGATTCTTAAAATAATTAGTGAAAACTGGTTGTTACTTAAATCTGAAGGAAAATCCGGAAGAAACACCACGGAGGAATAAAAAACTATTTTTCAAGCTCGGCAATCAAACAAGCAGCAACGATATACAAACCATGGCAACGATATACAAACAATGGCAACGATAATATATACAATACAAACCATGGCAACCATATACAAACAATGGAAATTTAAAGAACGTAAAACGTGAAACAAATAATATTATATATATTTTAGAATTATTTTAGATTATACGTATATATAGACCATTTTTTTCAATATTCTAAAATCACTTTCATTTGTTTTTCTTAGCTACAACTATATATATATATATTAGAAAAATAGGTTAAATTTAAACTTAAACTTAATAAAGCCTTCTTATATAACAGGTTAGTATAAATGGTAGTCTGAAATATTAACTCATTTTCAATTAATATCCGTTTTATTGAAATTAAATGCAATCCATGATGTGTACACGTTATGTATTATATATATGTAATTATGTATTAGATAGGTTATTTATTATGATTAATAAATTATGATTTTTAATTACTATTTATTTTTTTGTCAATGCATATATAGTGAAGAAGAATAAAATAATAATAATATATACTAATAGGCTATATAGTAAATAATATTTAGATTTTGTATGTGACATTTATAAATTTTAAATATACTAAATTAAACTTCAACAGAAATATTTTAATATTATTTTTCATTTTTTTAGTGAATTGTTTATATTATACTGTTGAATATATAAAGGAAGCGTTTGTAAATATAACCTTGAAAGCTCAGAGCATCAAGATAAAATTATGTTTATGAAGCGATGGGTTTTCCGTTATACATGGTATATATATTAAAGTAAACTATATTTATATAATAGAAGAATTCAAACTAAATATGTGTAATTTTAATTAAAAAGTGAAAATATAGCAATGATCATTCTTGACTGTTGAAAACCTTGAAAACCTTGAAAACATTATAAATACACAATTAAGTATATAAATTATTAAAATAAAAAGTTCCATCAGCGAACAAGGGAGATTTTTCCTTATGTAAACTGACATGTCTCAATGCGGGCATTGAGTTAAAATAATTGTCGTTTTATATTGAAAAATCGCTGTTAACCAAAATAAAAATGATATGCTATAATACTAAACAGCCATTCTATAAAGTGTTAAACTGTATTTAGCTGGTTCTATTTATATAGTTGTTATTTACATATAAATGACAAGGGTAAAATTACCAAAAGACGAAAAACTGCCCCATAAAAAAGATGAAACAAAGAAAAATTGAAAATTAAACCATTAATCTACCAATATAATGAGATTTAGAACGTAAGTAAAATTGGCGAAGGAAGGAAATCAACGGAGGAAGGAAAAATCGAAGGAAGGTATAAATGGAACATAAACCGATGATATCCATAAGATATTACACATTTCGGTATTTTTCTAATTTAATTTATTTGCGGCCTATAGGCCTATAGGCCGATGGCCTATATATAGTCACTTATTCAATAATTTTGGTAATTTTCTGTTGTCAGGGTACATCATTTTTTTAAAAATTCTTTTTTGTCCCTTTTTATAATTAAATAAATGGTGTTATTTTCTAATTATCAATCTGCAAATAACCTATTTTATTTAGCCACATAAAACAACATAATTCTCCGAAACGAAAAATTCTACAATATATGAATCCGAAATCTTAACCTGTATTTTTACTTAGAACCAATTTTGTGCATATTTATATACAGCAACAATGTTGAGCTGAGCTTATAACTTAAGAAAATGCAATTAAATCTTATTTGTATATACGATATGGAAATAAACTCTACAAAACCGTGACTTTTTATCTATTTTCGCCTTGTCTGTGGTTTATTCCCTAAAGTAAATAAATGGTTCTCCGGTGCAAACACCTCGGAGACGGGATTACGTCATCATCCATATGTGGAGTAATGTGCGTTAAAGGTGCGAAAATGCAGGTGTTATAGATTGACTTTAAACCGAAATATATAATAATACGGCACTATACATATATATAATATACCGCTATTTAGCAGCGGTATGGATGCAGCTATATATATATAATATGCAGGTGCACTTTAATTAAAACACTTAATTTGAAATAACATAACTCAGGGTTAAAAGGTGTTTTCGTTATACCCTTTGAACATTTAAATGTTTTCTTTTTATAAAATATGGAATCACTTTCTATAATTGCTGCGGGGTAAAGTAGCATACATTTTTCTCAAAGTTAAAAGTGATATGATCTCAAACTTTTAATGTACAGTATTATACTTGATCAAAGATAATAAATCACATTGTATATTTAATAAGTTTACAAAAATATACTAATATAGACGATTTCAGTAACAAATGTGTGCTTTAGTAGAAACAATTGTTCACCGTCATGCTAATTATATGCTAACATGTTATTAAATTAAAAAACATAAATACATCATATAGTCAGAAAATATTAGATTTTATAGAATCGTACTTCTTCTTATATATATAGTTTTGGTGCAATAGATTCGCAACTTAAAGGTGTCAAAATTTTAAAGTAAAATTTTTTTTTCTATGAAATGTGAAATATGAAGGATATATATAAATTTATTTAGACGATGTGTGATTATAATAAGATGACATATTTTAATTAACGAATCTAATAAACGGGGGGTTGAAATAAGCACTGGGTGGGTGGAAAATTTTATAAAAATTAATAAGCTGGGTGCATGGGAACGATTATATATAATAAGAGTAAAATATATATATATATATCGATAACGGAACATAAAATAATGGATAAGATATTAATGCATAAAAATGAACACTGATATATACTTTTTAAAACTTATATAGATTTTTTAAAGCACATGAAACTTTTACAAATGACTCAGAGGCGGCGGAAAGGGGTGGCCACGGGGCCATGGCCCCTGGAATAAATTTGTTGCCGGGGCCAGAATATGATTTGGCCCCTCTGCAACAATTGGCCTATAGAAATTATAAAGGAAGCCTAAAATGTATCTAATATAAGACCTATGAAAAAATATTGATAGGAATTTTTATATCGTAATTTCATATTTATTTCCAATTGTGCCTATTTTTATCAAAAAATAAAATCTGTTTTTCCATTGCACACAGAATATAATAGTATAGTTGCAACTCTATCTAAACGCTTCCTAATTATCCATAATTAGATAAATCTGTATAAAATTAAAAATACAGTTAAAAACATAAAATTTACGAATAGTTTTAGATCATAGATTTAAAGCTGAGTATGCTTTATTTTACGTTTTAGAGTACTGAGAGACGATCACAATTTTTCGGGGGAGGATATAGTGGGTCCACTGACAAAATTTTGGGAAATGGCCCCGGCAATAAAATTCATCTTCCGCCGCCTCTGATACTATATATTGTTAGATTATTTATATATTATTGAAATTAATTGTTGTTCACAATGTAATATTTTACATTTTAATTTTATACATCTTGTATATATGGGTATTATTATATGCACAAGTTGGTTACATAACCGTTGTTAAGTCAAGTAATAATCAAGTCATAACCGTTGGTTTCATTTGTTATATTTTACATTTTGTTCTTTTTAGCAGCATTTCATTGATTATAACACTTTATAACAAAAATGAATAAATAATACAACTTAATAATATTGGCTTTTTGTACATCCTATTTATTAAAATGCACCAATTAATAAAATGTTGTGTGTAAACTGTTTGCACTGTTAACGCGCTAGAAAATAAACGATCATTATTTCAATAACATATTTTTTTTTATCATCTATGTTGCAAATGTTGGGCTTCTATTTTTTAATATAATTATATCGAGATATATATATTTAACTTTGCATTAGTTTATCACTGTTATATCACTGATAAAAAGCATTTATATATTTTTATATTATTTATTATTTATATATATATATTAATACATTATTTATATTATTATATTTGTCATCTTAGATATTATTATATTTGTCATATTAGATTTGTCATCCTATTCTAGAATATTGGAAATTAATTTAAAGCGAGCAGTAAAATATGTTATTCTTTATTTACAAGTCAGTAAAGTATAATTTCACTGAACAACAAATCCTGCGCTATTGCGAGAAGTCATGCCCCATCATGCACCTCAAACCATCATGCTTTGCTTTATACATATATACGATTAGTGGTCAGTTTAATGTTGTGCAAACACCTGAACCGCAAAACCTCAGTGAAACGTGATTTTGGAGTATACGAAGTTGTACCTGCATCGCAATATTTTGTTATTTTGAAGGATAAAATACATTGTGCTATATGTATATGTGTGTATGTGTATATAATAGGTAATTTAATTACTTCATTATAACCGTCAAGATTTAAACCTATAATATATTGCTTTCAATTCAATTTTTTTAATATTCTGACCTTACACTTTTAAAGTGACACCTTTCTGACTATAAGTATATAAACACATGGTATATAATTATATTATATCCGTACAACTATATATAATACGAACAATACAACTATGATTGGCATAATATGGTAAAGATTAAAGAAAGTAAAGAATCTTTATTTTATGAAAAAACATTAAACATGATGCGGGTTGGACAGCACCTCATTTAGCACGAACAGTTAACGTCTATTAACTCAAGTGAAAGAAAATTCAACTATATAATTCCAGCTGTAAGGCTCTGTTTTAACGTTAAGTCGATGCAAAAAAATAATAATAATTTATTCATTTGAAAAGTATTATGTGGCATACCCTTATATGGTTTGATTAGCGTAATAAAGATATTTTAATAAAAATCTGTTTAAAAATATTGCTCTCACTGCCGCTATATGTTCTCTTAATTCAGTAAATATTGACCTTAAGATTGTTATAAATTATTTGATCACTCCATATACATATTGAAAGAACTTATAGAATACATGGTATTAACAATTTGATACAAAATAATTAATATTATTTGCTTGTCGACCTACTATTTAATTATTTATTTGAATCGATTAATATATTTGTATACTATAGCCTATACATCTATAATTGAAGACATAATAAACAAGGTGGGTGTTTCCAACAATTGTATATATATTACAATTTTCGGCCTTATATATCAATCATAAAAAAATATTTTCATATTCATCAAATTTGAAATAAACCACATGAATACAGTTACATTTATTTTATATAAATATAATAGTAGTAATATAACTATAAGTGCAGTATTAATGGTTTCGATGTTTTTCACGGTTGTCATAAATTGGTTGCTATTATTAATTCATATATATTTAATCAATATAATAAATAAATATATATATACAAATAAAAAGAATTATCTTTATTTATTGTAAAATATATAAATATAAAAAATAAATCGATTGGTTAAATTGGAACTTTTTTCGAAAGATTTTAATAATTTAAACTGCTACTGATGGTCTAAAGTCCCGCACCTTTGTTTAGTCATCTTTTCTTTATTTTTTATTATAAATATCAGTTCTTATACGTGTTTTTCTTTATGATCCAGCCTGTCCCCAATCATTCTTCTACTTTTTTGGATTTGACAGATTGTCTTTTAAATCCACAGGTTTGACCTGTCATTATAGAGTAGGCCTACAAGCCAAGTTTGGATTGTAAAATTTTTATATAAATAATATTTGTGGTTTGATGATAGATCATTCTTTTTTGGTTGACATTTTGAAGTATATAGTCATGAATGTTGGTTTTTTTCTTTAATCCATTATAATATTATTTTAAAAAATTGTTTCTTATTTGACAGTCGCTTTTCATAATTTATGGTTCTTCTTTTTTATTTATATTTTTTATTTGTTTTGTGATGAGTTGAGCATTTACTATTATAAACAAAATACTATTTTTTAAAAATTTCAAGTATATTGATTTCAACTCTAACCTTCTTATATATCGAAATGGAAAATAAATGCAAAAAAATCAAAATATTATTTTCTAAGTATTTGAGACTTTTTTGAGACAAAAAATATTTTTGCAAGAAACACATAGATATAGACGCGATATATACTGTTTTTTGAAAACGTTATGAAAGTTATTATTTTTTTCTCATATTATAGTTTGTTTTAAATTAAAAAATGATAACAATTTTGATAACATTCATCTCCATGTTTATAAAACTTTTAATGTGACTACACAAATGTTTAGATATAGCCATTTTAAATATTTTATATAAATAGAATATTTTATAGCATAACCTAGGCTATAGTTTTAAAAAAACTTTACATTCAAGTAAAATGTTAACTGTTACTTTATTCCTAGAAAATGAACACTGTTTTGTAACAAGTAACAAAACCGTATATAATTTGACTCATGATAAAATTATTGTCAACACACATAATTGATATTATCGTACTCTGGTTATGCTGACCAACAAGTCAAAAGTCACCATGCGTCTCTCAATTTTCAGATAATATTTATATAATAAGCCAAATCAGTAGGATACCATTTTGTACAATTCAATCATAACGAGAACTATGTCAATAACAGTATCAAAACCTGACCAAGTCACAGACGCATCCCATCGTTGTAATAATGAAATGGTCGGTACGTATATATATTACAGAAATCTATATTATTTACTTACAATACGTTCATTTTATTCAACAATATACAGACATTATTTTTTATTTGAAATATAAAGGAAAATAATGGGTCGTATGGGTCATCTTCTTATCTTGAAATTTGATACCCACTTTAAAATTGTCTGCTGCTATTATTATTCGACCTTTTCTTGTTGGAGTTACTTGTTTAGCAGAAGAGGTTAAACATACTGAAGCTTTGTTTAACTAAACATATAATAATATATACCATGCCTGTGATTTAATGCTAAAATTAAAATGAATGTTGAAAACTAAACACACCACGCTTCATCATAAAGAATTTCCTCCCTTCCTTGTTCTCCTGCTATCTTTTGACAATCAATAAATATTTGCTAACTGACCAAATAAATCTACTCCCGTTAAGTTATTGTACATATGCGTATATTTTAAAGAATTGAAAGCGTGAGTAAGGTGTTAAAAAATACTTGAAGACTCTTCTCATAGGTGTTACAGAGTGACAGTTAAAAAAATGGTATAACGACCAAAGGCGCAATCCGCAACTATTTGTGATTTACTTACTATGTATAGCCCATGCATTACACTATATAATACTCACCCACAGTTGCTCATCTTTGAGAAAGACATCTAAAGTTACCGTTGTGCACTTCAGTTGGCTACTGGCGACTAACTGTCTGCACACTATAACCAATCAGAGATTGCCTATCGATTTTACTAGAGGCATGTGTGTTGATGTGCATTCATTGTACGCGCCCGAAAAATTGCATAACAGCGGCACAAATATTATCGGCACTGTACGTCGAAATTAGCCGCATTTATTCAGTCACTTCTTGGGGCACTACTGAACTCACACCGAAATTTCTCCATCTTTTTCCCCCGATTTTAAAATTATTTCTATATAGCCTTAGTAGGTACAGTGTATGGAAGATGCAGCTCCGTCGCTTGAATTCAATTTTTTTTATTTTCGTGTGGACGGTTTTGTTTTTGACATTTCAAAATATTACTTTTGCTTGGACGAATAAAGTGTTGTATTCTTGTGAGGCTATGTGTTATACCATTTTTACACAAAATGTAAGTGTGACATTTTCTTTAATTTATACTTAAAATATTTACAATAGGCTATAACATAAATATCTAACACGCTACTGTTTTTTATGTAGTACGTCAACGCATTGCCTAAACGTTAAAAAATAAGGATCTGAAATATAAATATATTATGGTAATAATTTTCTAATAATGAATATTTATTTATTATATAATATAAAAATATCAATTGATGCCATAGTCATTATTATTTTAATTATTCTTAAATGTATTATATTATTTTATTATTGATTTATTATTTTATTTGTGAAATGTTAATTTAAGGTGATAATGATTAATATAGTTTAAAATAAATTTATTGTCATACACATTATTGTAATTTATTCACAAGATTTTATATACAGACCTACTTGTCAATGTATTTTTTCCAATAATTTTGTAATTGCAATTATATTAAATATTCACATATTAATCTCAAAATTAACAAATAAATGAAACCCAATAAATTGATAAAATATAATAATATTTTATAGGCAAATATATCAAAATTTTGATGCGAATCAATGTATTAAAAATTGTATAAATGTCTTTATAGTTTTTAGATTATCTTTCTTCCATAACTAAATAAATAGTATATTTCAAATTTAATTAAAGGATATATTCCTTTGGAAATAAAATGTCGGATCCTTAAATTGTTGAAATTGTTTTCACTTTTTAATTTTTTTTATTTACATTTTGTTTATATTTTAAATAATAAATCGTAAGCAAAGCGTATAAAAATATATGATAACATAAGAAATGACTCTCCAGTAAAATAGTGAAGAAAGTATTTTAAAAATAAAATATTCTTTTTTTTATAATCATTTTTTTACGGAAGACACATGATTTCTTGAAAGTATTCTCCAAACAGCGTTTTAATTTTAACTAACGGCAATACAATTAATTTATGAATCATAATTATCTGCGACTGCCAATCAATAGCGATTTATAATTTATCGTTCACTAATAACTATATATTAATATGAATAAAATCAGTAATATAAGCATAATTCACATATATACAGATCTTTATTTTGTTGACACTTAATTAGAAAAGGTAATTTTAACGAATATTTTTTGGTATAAAGGTCATTCATTACCTTGATCGTGATCAGTGTTAACGATTTATTCCGCGTTTTACCAAACGCACTTATTTACTGTGAATCGTGTTTTTTGAAAATGTTATTAAAATAGAAATTAGGAGTAAATGTTATAAATAGCGGCATTAAAATTACACGTTTTTTATTTTAGTGAAATCGTTAATTATCGATTTGCATGTTATATATATAAATACCTACGTGTCAAAAATACCCAATTAAATAAGTCTTTAAATGAGTAAATAATAACCAAACACCTCTAAATGTTCTCAGTTGAAAAAAACTTTTCTTAGAGTTATGGAAAAAAAATAGTTCACTGTAATGTTTAAATTTAAAATGTTTAATAATATGTTTACATTTATAATAATTTTCATTTTATTAGTTCTGATGATTTTTATTTACTGTGTCTATTTATTTGTTAATGTTTTATTTTTTCAATATACATATTCTTAATTTAAAACATATTATTTTTTATTAATTTTTTTTAACTATTTACATTATCAAATATAGATCGCCATTATAAATTTAACTGATCACAATATAAATAAGTATCAACATAAATCATTATACTACCATATTTTTCTAATTGTTAATTTTAGAAAGATTTGTTTTTTATCTATAAAATTTTATTTTGAATATTACTGCATTATACTATTTTATACCTTTCTAAAATTGACCTTCAAATCAATATTTTTTACAATAATTTGAAATAAATTTAGTTGCATTTCATTTGAATAACTTTTTAGATTTCTTACTTGTCTGTATTTTCACAATTAAATGTTTTAATTCAATTTTAATCTCTAATGTTTATAGAATCAATTATTTGTTATATTTGCGATTTATATTATATTCAATAATATATTTTAAAAATTATATAGGAATAATATAATTATAATATAATTTTAATTAATACAATAATAATATATTGTTGATTATACATAATACACATATTGTTGATTATACATAATACACATATTATAGATATTATTATGTTCTAATTTATAAATTAAATTTAATTTAATTAAATTCCTATTTTGTTTGTTTGTTTGTTTCAAATCAAGCTATAGCAATATGTCCTTATAGTGATGATGTTAAAAACAATTTCAATATTTGCGGCCACTTATGATAATACCATAATATAATAAATAATAACGAATAGTATTCTGTCTTATGCTATAGTAAATTAATTATAAGTAATAATGTATATATTCTGATAAATTGATTTTGCATGTGTAATGTCGCTTTCTTGAACGCGGTACTATAATTATAGAACATAATAAAAGCGTAAACACTGCCGTATATTATAATATGATATTATGTAATAAATTATTTATAAATACAATATAACGTTTAAAGGCTAATGTATCTATAGGTGAAAAAATTACCTATGTGTCATGTTATCCATTTTTAGAAAATGTTAAAAGATTGTGTGTGTTTTCCATTACATTCTATACACTTAAGTTATATAACTATTAAGGATATAGTAGTATTCGACAATATAAAAAAGCAATCTATAAACGGATATCTTTTTGTTATAGTTTTAAAAGGATTTACAGTCCATTTCAGATTTTTACAAAGTCATTATTTTTTTTAAAGTTTGTTGTGATTTCTCTATATATTACTTAGATAACTGTGTTATCATTATATAAGACGATTGCTAGCGGCTTTTTTCATATTAAATTAGAAAGCACCCGATCAATATTCAATTAATACCTATACTGTTAGTTTAAGAAAAACATTGGATTTATTTATAATCAATATTTGAAATTCTTATATACCACAAATATTTGCGGAAATCATTCAATTTCTGATAAATAAGTTGGTGTTTTATTCACATGATGGTGTATATCATGTAAATTAGTGATTATATTTTTAAACCTATTTTTAGATGTATATGCATTAATATTAAATTTAGCGAAAGAAATAAAATATTATTTAATTGCTATACACGAAAGGTTTTACGAAAGTGATGTATACATCGTATTTTTTAAATTCTGACTGGTTCCCATTTTGACACGTTCTCTATTACTAAATTTCCTGGATTCAGCTCTGTAAATGTTTTAAATTAGTTGTATCCATTCGAGAAAGATGTTCCGCAAGGTATCAGGAAACTATTTTTATGATCAATCCATGATTGCAAGGATTGCTTAAGTTATATATGACTGTTTACTAATATTACAACATATAAAACATACTTTTCTGTCTCTTTATTATTAGTAAAAAAAAATTTTTTGTTTTGAAATATCAATTAATTATACCAATGTTGGCCAGCCATGACACTTTATACAGAAAAGATAAGTAACTCATTCTAAACAATAATAAAATTGTTATTACATAATCTAAAGCGTATTTCATTACGTGCTTATCCGATTTGAAATAAGTAACAAATATTTTTTTTAAATTATATAAACCCTACTTATAATTCTGTAAATATTATATGCATAATAAGCCTCGATAAAATACCTATATGAATTTAAGATTTCGTTGAAAATTATTTAATAATCATTTAAAATTCTATCAACATTTCTTACATCAAAATATTTTAAAGTAGCAAACCAACATATATTAGTTTAATACACCTCTTGTGTGAATTAAATTATGTATTCCTTGCTATAATAACGTGTTCAATTTCTTCCTCATTCAAGTCACCCTCTTCCAAATCCACACTTCTAATTTTATGTAGATATATTAGTCTGACAGGGTTTGAAATTAACTTTATGAACTAATTCTTTACGTGACGTGTAATATTTCATTTTTGAAATGTCTATAATAAATATACTAATCAATAAATTATACAATTATTTATTATTAAGGTGTTATTATTAGTCAATTATTTTATACAAAAATATTAATTTAAATATATAAAATCTGAATTATATTAATGCCATTAAACAACTATAGGATGTATTAAACAATCACAAAAATATTACTTAGAAATGTTAACTTTAAATATACTTTGTCGTACTGAAATCAAACAAATGTGTTATTCTATTGAGCACGGCAATGAACGGATTAAGTCGAAATGTTCCATAATTCAGTCAACGATGTAACACTTTTTTTCTATATTTTAAGATTTTCTCACAGCCAAATAAGTAAATACAAATTTATTCAAATTTATCAATATATACAAGTCGTGTCAATATTTGTGTAAATCTTATTTTCGCACCCCCCCGGTGCATAACTCAGTTTACTGACTCCATAGTTCTCTTGTTCAACAGTATAAAGGTCTCAACGTAAATTAATCGTACAAAAATAATGTGTTGTTTAGTTAATGAGACCCCCCCTTAGCCCTCTTCACAGAATAATGTTTACTTCACTATGCAGCTATACCCAACTATATGTATATATTTATATATATAATATGAAGAACTGTTCGCATGACGTGTAATACACATACTACAAAGAAAAATATATAATTTTGCTATCCGTTTAGTACAATATGGACGTGACCTGTAACAATGCTTAAAGCTAAATGGTCCGCTCCTTCTTGTAGACCTCTCAACTATATCTTATAAGATCAGGCTATATCATCCCTATATATTTGAAGTTAAAACTGTAACAGTGATTAATTCGTGAATTATATGCTATATAGTGTAGTATTAGTGTCTTGTATTCAATTCACTCACTACATAAATGTGTACTGTTGACAATTGATGATTTTCAACTGACGCCGTGAAGTCTGGCTCAGTGAGAAGAAAGGATACCCCCGGCTATATATTTTACTTGACATCTCAGCTGCTTGCTATTAATAAAACCATCCACGCCTTTATCTAGAATCCTCCTACATTACAAACAGTAACCATATTATATTAGGATGGGCGGCAGTAGATTAATTATGGTATTCTATATATCTATGTATTATGTGTATATTATTATATGTTCAGAATTCTACACACGCATCAATCACCACATCTCCGTTAAAATTGTTAAGAACTATTGAACTGTCCAGGAGTCGTCGTGTCGTTCACGTTAGGGACATCGCAGAAGTTATTATAATATATATATACATTATACTGTTAGTAACCTTGCTAAGCGTTTAAGTATACTGTCTTTATTAATTCAATAAGCTTTGAATTGAATTTATATTCGCCGAATTATTGAAACTATAATTTAATTTTTGCCATTTTTTTCAAAGTATAGTATTTGATATTTATAGCTATATTAGTTTATCAAATTTTCGATATTCATAAACTCTCAATTTTAATTCTTATTCAAACAGCCGATAAATCAAAATTAATATAAAGAAACTTTAAACATCTTAAACAATAAACACAAAAGTTTTTAATAATTATATTTATGATTATTTTTATTATTTTAAGCTTTATATATATATAGAACTGTTGTTATTGAATGTTGTTACATTTAATTAAAGTTAGAAATATATTTTAATTACTGTTTTTTAAATAAATTTTTTAAATTGAATTATTTTGCCTGTCAAACAAACGTATTCTTTTAAAAATATTATTGTATAATAAATAGTTTAAATCAACTTAAATGTGTCAATATAGTTTCAATCACTGGGTACCGAGCTATAATCCATCCGCATTCGGTTATCCATGGGATAACCCCCGAAGGTTGCATTCATGTTTAGACGGGCGGGTATTTAGAGCACTTCAATTCTTAAGTTGTAGGCCTTGACACACACACTTCATTTCCTACTATATTAACTATGAGCACAATCGATTTTTAAGTTTCTTCTCTCGACGGAAAAATGGTTAGCTAAATAAATATATGGAGGCGGAGTTGTATTTGAAGGCAAGCAAGTATATTAGTCATTGAAGCACGAGACGCATAGGCCTTGAATAAATATATTAATTCGGTTTTAAATATTATTTTAGCAATACTACATTAAAATTTATGTTATAAGATAAATATTCTAAAAGTATAAAAGTAGTAGGGAAGGAGTGCTTCTACGCCACACCCCC
>JAUZND010067326.1:0-36687 GCA_034780555.1 Coelogynopora nodosa | reverse complement strand
CACTTCATCATTGATCATGATTAGACACAATATTATATTGATTGGTGACTTCATCATTGATCATGATTAGACATGGTTTTATATTGATTAGTCACTTCATCATTGATCATGATTAGACATGGTTTTATATTGATTAGTCACTTCATCATTGATCATGATTAGACATAGTATTATTTGAACTAAAGGGGAAAGCGACAAGATCCTTTTAATAAAAACTACATCATGAAATGAATTACATAAATTTTTGCCTACTTTGAATTCATTTTAAAAATAAAACTATATCACTGTGTTGTGTACATATAGCTGTACATTGTGCATTACTACAAATGTCTCAAAATTAGTAAGTTGATATTCGTTACTAAAAATAGAGAAAAAAACATCCTACAACATATTATTTGTGGATATATATATATACATTGTATATATATGTAAATATAAATATAACACACCATATATTATAGAAAAACTTATTAGTGCAGTACACACCTAAATGAAGAAACGCTTGTGTTTTATAACTAAAATATTATTTTTAGAATAAATTAATTAATATTGATTTATAAGACTATACTTATTTTATGAAGTCCAATATAGAGAAATATTCTATTTAGCAGAAGGTCAATGTGGGAGTAGGCGCCAAACTTAAAGAGAAATATCGAGTTTTATTCAGTATAGCCTTTTGTGTTGTAGCTCTAGGTACCCAAAATACGAATATCATATATTTTATAGTATACAGTAGCTAAAGAGAAACATAAAATTGTTACAATACGTCATATACGGTACACATTTTAGGTAACATAGGCGCAGAGAAATATTGCATTCTATAAATAATTATAATATAATGTTTTTCATAGTAAATGCTGAAAATGTAGAAATACTCTGTTCTATACAGTATAATTTCTTTTGAAGAAGGCGACAGTAAATATGAAGTAAAATTTTACTTTCCAGAAAATTGAAAATAGGTAGATATACTATAAATTAAATCAATTAAAAACGGTGGAATATTACCTAAGAAGGGGAGGGGAGAGGGGCTGTGGCCCCATTAGATCTATCCATGATTTAGATAAATGCATAAACAATAATAATTGATTAAAGTAAGATAGTTGTATTAAGAATACAATTTTACAAATTATACAACCTTATAGCTTTAGAATAGTATAGAAAATTATTAACATTTAACTGTTATTTACTAATATAGACTTTTAATAATACGACTACAAAAATAGTAAACTAATAAATAAGTATTATTAATGCATCATATAATAGAAATATATATAGATTTATTATATTTAATTGGTTCATCAATGGTCCAAAGACTTTTTAGGAATATTTGGAAATTAAAAAAGGGTCAAGGCCCTGAAAAGCAAATCTAAAATTGCAGTTTTAAAGCAAATTAATGAGGCGAGAGCCGGATAATATTTAGTGACTAAAAACTATAAAAGTACAAAACTAGGAAACGCCTCACAATAATTCCACGAATAAATATTTGTAGAATACAAATGTACACATATGTCGCTGATGTTAATCAATATTACAGAAAAATAATACGAATTGAGAATACAGAGGCAGACAGTATTCTACTTTCCAGAGGTTTATGAGAAATATGGAGGATTGACACAAGCCCAGAGTAGACTAACAGATCAACAATCAAGCAGATATGCATCACATACATCATATATTATATTATATAATATACTAATATATGGGTGCAAGTATTGAAAACAACCGACCTTTACATGGCAGGGAATAAAGAGTGCCTTTGAGGGAAATCAACAGCACAGTATAAATATGCTGATAGGTATTGAATTAAATTGAGGTCAGTTCAAAAGCGAAAGATAAGTAAAAATGAATAGGCCTAAACCAATAAAGAAATTATTTACTCTTTGGTTCCCTTTGTGTCAGTTATTAAAATTATAAATTTGATGATAGTTGAACGTACAACATGGCAACCTATCGATTATTAAAAGATAACTATTCTCCATTTATACAATGTAAATTAAGGAATGTTTAGTATAGAAATGTTGATCACAAATAAAGTCTCTTATCGTCTGTTATTACAACATAATTATCAATTACAAACTATTAAAAATAATTAAAATAGTATTGATTTAGTTTCAAATGACTATTAACACAACATTAGCCTATTGTAGATAGCATTACTTAAGTATACTATAGAGAAAGAATATTCTTATAAAAAAAGGTTTCAGGCCTATTCCAATAAATTACTCTTTAATAACTGATGATTCAGCAAAGTAGCCAATCTAGAAAGAGAGAGAGAGAGCCAATGTCATGCGTGTCACTAAAGCTATTGCTAAAGTTAGACTCTCTCTCTCTCTCTCTCCATAAGTTCCACTGCAGCACATGTCTCTAAGGGGAGACGGTAGATATACTACAAGGCACCCGACTGCCTGTGCCACACTATAGTAGCGCCGTATATAGTACACAGACCAACCACCACAATAGCCAACCGTGTTGGGAAGAGATCCCAGCAGAGGGGGGAACAGCTGCAGGAGAGGTAGTACATATTATCATCATAGCCGATAGTACCGCCGCCAGGTCTGGTGGCATGTCAAGAGAAAAACCGTTAGCCGGAGAGAAAAAAAACTTCGCAGAAACTCCTAAATAGCAGCTGTGACCTCGTAGGAACGTACACATCCAGCGAAAACGGTAGATAGCCAGGGGAAGGATAGGCAAATATTATACTTCTAAATTGTTATATAGAGGAAATGTATCGCTTGACTGTATCTTCCGGTATGTATGTCGGTAAACAGAAGCCACAACGGAGGAAAAGGCTTGCTATAAATAAGGTTTTATTCATTTACATAATATGCCTGTGTAAACTGAGAAGACATATGACACTATAGAGTTTGACAACTTTGATGGCTACATGAGAGGTGCGTGTATAATCAAAGGTGTTTCTCTCTTATGTTAAATACAAACAATGCAATTCAATTATTTATCACCATTTTAGATTATCTATCACAACATAAACACTAGTTTGGTCTCTGTAACTAATACACCAGAATATAACACTACACTACACTACCACATTGTTAAAAACGGAATATTTACATAGTATTATTATGACATGAAATATTCAATAGATCAATAAAAAGTAACGATGGCGCTAACACCTTGAACTATAGACAACCTAATTGTCGGCTATAAATACATCATCTTTTACACATATTACATCCAACTACTGTATTTACACCATAGAGAATATATTTACACAATCAACCCTCCACAATCCACCTCCATAATATGGAAGGAGACATCACTCGTCTATAGCAATCATCACCTTATTATCTAGAAGCATTAAGAAGACACACATCAGGGTGATCAAAGGTTAGCGCATCGCTAAACATCACTCGACCAGCCATCCTCTTCACCACATCTCTCTAGCCGGCCGTGCGTGTGGAAGCAGTCAGACTTACATGGTCAGTGTCGGTCATCTCTGAAACTGGCCTGCCTCAGTCATGTATGTAATGGTGAGTGAGGGACACTCATAATTAGTGAAAGTTGGATCAAATTAGTTGTTCCATATTTACATCTCTTCTACATACAGTAGATCAGAGTCAATCACGAATAGGGTTTCAGTGAATCGATCAATTATGCAACTATCATTAAAACTGAACAATACAAAAGTAATCAAAGGACAGGTTTTCCAAATGTGTATATAATAAAATTAATGAAAGCATTCTATGTAAATTGATCACTTGAGCACAGCCAACAAAAAAGTACACCAACATTTATGTCATCAAGTAATTTGCGATCTTAATTTAAGTTGGATACCCGTAAAAGTTATAACTATACATTAACTCTGACAAAAATTGTAATATTTTCCTAAATATGCATCAATATGAAACAATTAAGACTCAACATTATAGGTAGAATAATTACAGTATATATAATATTAGACTAGCTGATCATACCCGTATAATAATTGAGACCAATTTGGCAACATTGTATACATTTTCTTTACTTGTATCGTAAAGTCGTTACAAAATATTCTCTTCCATTGCCAATAGATTATACATAGCTATTCATGACTCTAGATATATATAATGATGTAAGGCCTATACCTCGGAAGATATCATGCATTACGTATATATCAATTAAGAGTATTGTCTCTTCTGGTATAAATATTAATGTTGGGGAGATAAGGCTGTAAAAATAATTAGATAATAGCGACCGGAGCCAACAAACGGCTACACTATAACGATGTTATCAGCGCTCGGATGATTGGGGATTCTTTATAGTCAGTCTTCCTTCCAGTTTGATAATGATAGTACAGAGTGATGGAATAGACTTCAATTGTATATCACTGAAGTGCGTACTAAGTAAATGTTATGCTATATCTTTCAGTAATAAAGAGTAGAATGAACTAGACAACAGTTCTCAGCTATAGTATACAATCCTACAGGTAAGATGAAATAGACCGATAGCTGGTTTCTTCAACAGAATTGTCGATCATAAAACAATATATTATACCCAATATCTGCTATTTTAATATCGTGTAAAGAAACAAGTAAATTATAACAACTATTTATTGGTAAGCCAAAGTGTGATCAAACGCGTCTGCTAATTTTGCGATCAAAATAAATCAATAATTCCAACATTAATAACAATACTATGCATATAACGAGTACAGTTCAATGGCATTAGAAGAAGTCAAACAGAAAAATATGGTGTTACTAGAAAATATTTTGAAAATTATCAGTTCCTGTGTCAGTAGAAGAAACAGTCTCGTGCCTCAAAGCCCTCTATTTACCAACCCATCTGGATACGAGCAGCCGGGTGGTGAATTGGAATCCGATGGGGTCCGGTAAAGAACAATGAAACACACTCAGAGTTGACTATTCGATACTCGGCTGTGCACTGCGCGCGCAGGCGGATACAGTGAAGGACAACGAGTAACTCAGCAGTATATGAGTAACACAACACACAAGGAAGGTGTGACCAACATGTTAACCCTGCCAGGTCAAGTGTGGGTCACATAATATACTATATATCTTCAAAGTTGTCGTGTTGTTTCACTCTGTTAGCAGAGATCTATTCGTCAACAGATCGTCTTCGAAATGCACACTGAGCAAAATAAACATTTGCTAGTTATAAAATATATTGTATAGTGAACAAGTCACTACTAGGCTACTTTCGGAAGTCAAATATATTCAAGTGGAGGACGCCGAAATGTCTTTGTGTTAGCTTAGCTATAGAATCGATATAGCACATTCATTTTAATACTTTTCATACCTAAGTAACATGGTCAGGTAAAGTAGAGGCGAGCTATTGTATTATAATGAAAAAACTATATACCGTAGTGAAATTTGAATTTTTTACAGTACAATCAACGATAAACAAAATGCGGTTTACTTACGATTATGTTAAAGTATGACATTCTTGTCATAAAATATTATTTTAAACTTTTCTTACAGATAGCAAATATTAATTTATCTTGTTGGTGTTGAGTTTATTAAGTTTTTGTTAAGTTATTGACAGAAATTTCCGGACCATGTAAATCTAGAAAATAATTAATAGAGAGAGAGGTGATTTTTTTAATCACATTTAGTAAATGGGATAGTTTACACAAAAAGTAGATTTCAAATGTTCGTAATTAATAAATTTAAGTGAAGAGAGAAATAGAGAGAGAGAGAGCATGTGAACTCACCCTAACTTCATCATAGAAGGGAGTGAAGAGGCGCGGTGGTCGGTAGAGAGCCTCCCAGGTGGACAGGGCAAGATCGAACCCCCTCCTAACGGGGCCCCAGGATGCACAGCCTCCCCCTCCCGTCGTCGGCATCATCTGCTTGTGGTGTCGAGAGGACTGGTCCACCCCTCCGGGGCCTCTGGTGGGAGTGGTACTGGCCGAGTTGGTGCTGGGCCGACACCAGGACATTGAGGGGTTCTCGTGCTGTGGTGGGGATGAGAGGAAGATTATCGAGGGTTGGCGCTAGGACGCAGGTAAAAATCGGCATCTAAAGAAAGTGTACTAATGCGCGCGTCCATACCTGCCCCGGGGAGGTGATAAGGCCCCGCTTGACCGCCCCCGTAAGCCCGTCTCTGGTGGCCGGGAGGATGTGGCGAGTGCGCACCAGCGGGGTCACACTGGACACCACCTCGGCCAACTCGGAGTCGTTGAGGTCGCGTCGTCTCACCCCTTTGCGGGCCACACTATGCGTAGTCTGCGAGATCAGGTTGGGTTCTGGCAGGGGGAGTTGGGAGGAGAGAGAGGAGTAGGCATGAGTGGTGCAGACAGGGTGGACACTTCTAACACAAAAATTTTAATCTATACATTTTTATTCAGAACACTATTCTTTTCCTTCACTTTTTACCCAAGTTTTTATCGAAAGTTTTACATTTTCTGAAATTTTACCAAATCTATACTAATTCAATAAATGGCTAGTACAAGGTTCTGACGCAATCATCAGCAGCTCAAAGATGAAATTACTAAATCAACAAATGGCTGGTACAAGGTTCTGACGCAATCATCAGCAGCTCAAAGATGAAATTACTAAATCAATAAATGGCTCGTATAAGGTTCTGACGTAATCATCAGCAGCTCAAAGATGAAATTACTAAATCAATAAATGGCTGGTACAAGGTTCTGACGCAATCATCAGCAGTTGGATGATGTGCATACGCCATCAATCACGGTTTTTTTTTACTTTATTTATATCCGTCAAAGGAACTCTGTACAGTATTAAGTAACAATAAAATAATGGCGTGAGTGAGTCATTATTATAGATATAATGCAGTATATAATAGAAACTATATCACACACGATTAGCCTAAAATAAAGAAATTCTCTTCAAATCGAGTTTCTAATCCGATGCAGTCCAATGTATGGAGAATTATAACAGGAAGCACATTATTATTTTTCTTTTTTTTAAAAAAAGCGGTCCACCTTTAAATCAAATCTAATTAATTCCCCTGTCAAACTCAAAATATGTTGAACAGTGAAAAGAATATTTTTTAAAAAGCTCTCAACGATATACCAACAAAAAAACATAGAGGATACCGAAATCGTAAAATAATCCCACATCACTGATTGAACTACGCTCGGCAGGCCTGGTTTATACAACAAGATACATGGTAACTAACAAATCCATTATCATAGCCGGTAGAACTATAAAAGCAGAAATCCATCCACAAGAGCCCCAAAAGCTATAGTGTGTGCCGCAACTTCAAAGCCGGCGCGCAGACAAAGCTTTTTAATTGAACAGAGGGTCACAGGGGAACACTAGAACTATTCAAGTTGAGTTTAATGGATAGGTTTAAAAAGGCATCTGTGTAATTAATGTGAACCGAAAAAGTATCTTAATATTTATCAGACAAACTATGCAAGACAACTGTGATCTTAACAAAATATTTTTTAAATGGACGTTAAAAGTATATATTATACAATACCTTCGTTAAATTGTGATATTGATTAAATTTTAAAAATAGGTCAACCGAACAACACAACTCAAAAACTTAACCGTAACAATTTCTTTCAAAATTAATAAATTCTGTTTTTAATGCAGTTATTATAGTATGCTATTAGATGGATATATATAATAATATATACAATGAAAATAAGATTGACATATAAATCTATAATCAATTACTCTGACATTTTAGTACTTCGTTTCAATGACTTTAATTCCTATATGCTGCATAAAGTATATTATTGATCATGGTCGTTCACTTCCCTCGAAAATGTATTGTTATTAGCATAATTAGCATCACGTATCTATAATTAGACCTCCCATGGCACAATAACCCTTTAGTGTACACTCTTCACTTATGCAAATGAAAAAAATAATGTAAACAGCGGGTATAGAAAAGCCTCCAACAGATTATTTTTATTTGGCAAAAAATGTTCGCGAGAATACGACAATCTTATAAGGCAAGCAATCGTTTGGGACTAATAAATATTCTTTGCTCGACCATTTTGCTATATCCATGTAATTAGGTTCAGCCATTCAGTATAGAAATCGATAACTCTTTATCAACTAACTCCAACCAACAACGAATACTGGACTAAATATATACGGTATATAAATTCAGTAGCCTAATCCACACTGGGCTAATTTGCATAAAAAACTTCTCTGATTTCAATGACATCGTTTTATATATTATACGCGCTTCACAATTTAGTTATTTTTTTCAAAAATACGAACTATGTATAGCCTCTCTATGAGGTGCACTTAAATTGATAATATTATGTGATAAAATTATTTAGAATTGTCCGATAAGAGATTAATACAAGGATAGGGGAAGATCAGCAGCGGTGAACGTTTGAAGAATTGTGACACACATAAAACTCATTCAATAAGTCCATCCACCTGATGGGTCAAATGGATCTAATCATGGACATCTATAGATGTCCATGATCTAATATAAAGCAAAACAGCAATAAACCATTTCTCTCTGACAGCTGTTTGCTTGGCTATGTGAATTAATATCTGAAAATCTATTAATTTGATTTAGTAATAGAAATTATGCACACAATGTTACTGCAACAAATAGAATCTAGTCAGGGTCACTCAGAGTACAGTGTCGGCACCCAGTGCGCTCGTAAATCGCATAATATAATGAATTCGTCTGATCGACTATGTATAATAATTATTGAACAAATAACCGAAAGCGGAAGTCTGAGATTTGCCCCAGCAAACGAAGAAATCTAGATCTATAGATATAATAAATGCGTCACAGAGCGAATCTCATCAGCGAATAGAGTAACGCTTCTATGGTGTAAGTCGACACTTTTAAACTATATTTTAAACTTCTAGTTTCACCCTATAGAAAGAAATGATAACTTTTTATAGTGTTCTGTTTAAAAAGAGCTGACGAGCCAACTAACTGTTTAGCGCGATAGTGAGTCAAACGTTATACATCCTATAGTTATTGTATATAAAATACGTAAATACATAATAATATAAAATACATTTTAACATCATCATCATAAACCTCATTCATTATTTTATATTACAAATGTAAAGTGACCCTGGATAAAAGTTGTTATGGATAAATCATTGCGATCAACATTATTGCCACGTCATATTATTTAAGTTGAACAAGTTGGAAATAGCGACACATTCTGAGCGAGTTGAACATGTAAGCATTTAACGCGTTATAGGTGTGGGTGGTGTATCATTTTTGCAAACAGCGAAACAATTGAATTAAATTATAAGATTAAAATCAATTGACTAATTATTTCAATCGTTTAGTCAATATATATGTATATATACCAACCTAACATATCGAAATATTTTATTTTAAATGCTGCAATAGAACGCAAGCGTATAACGTAGTACACTAAAATATGTAGTTTCTACGGTATGAATACAATACAATGTTTACGCGATTTTTTACCAACAAAATTTCATCACTTTTCCATAACTTTTATTTTTTTTAATACTGGAATGGTAACACTGATAGCACAAAGACTTCTCCAAGCATTGAACACCAAATTTAACACGTCATACCTTTTCCAAAGTTTATATTGCGAGAACCCTAACAATAGAATCTTAAATATTACTTAAATATTTACATTATTCAGTATAATATAGACCTACACAAAATCATGAAAACATATCAAATCTATTAGTCATCAAAAATTGTATTCAAATGTAGTATAGCCTACTATAAGATAACTGTAGATATAGAAAATTTAACAACATTGTACATTAATATAATATATACTTGCACATGTGTGAATTAAATTAAAAAGAGTACATCTGTATAGTATGTATATAACTCATTGAATTGTCACATTTCAATTATCTAGAGTGTTTATGATAAGGTACAAACCGCTTCATACCACATGCTTAGTTTAGTTATAACATATGATAATCACTCACAGTTATATATAGGCCAGAGCAATCATTTTCGTTCTTATTTAATATACTTTGAATAATCGCTATTGATTGTCCTCAAACATAATTGAAATAATATTTCTAATCAGATTGTCAACAATTATTCAGCTTCAATGGCAACATCTATACTTATGAAAGATTGGAATACTGGGATGGTTTTGAGAATAATGGAATCATCCGTTATATATATTATGCAGAGTGTGAAACATCATAATCTCCCTATAGAATTTTTGAGTGTATATATATATATATTGTACATGTATCAGGGCCAAACATGTTGAGAATCACATAAAATGGACATTGATATACCAATGGTAACAAAAGATAGAAATGTAGAAATTACGTTTTGAAACATGAAATTTGCAGAAGAGCAATATAAGAATGAAGTCATACATTTTAATATTCTTGAAAATGAATGTTATTTATTGATTATCTACATATTGATTATCTTAATACTACATTTAATGCAGAAATAGAAAATACAAAATACATTTAATTCAAATGCTAATAAAATGACAAAGGCAAACCCGCATTATAACATAAAATTAGTTTCGAATGTTCTGCAATTTTCGAAGCCATGGTCCCACATTTTACACACTGCGAACTATACATTGAATCAACTACTGAATTATTATATGATGCTTTTGTCATCCATCAATTTATTTCATATTCGTTTTTTCAGCGTTAACATTAGCGTGATTATACTAATTAGTAGGAACCGTCTATAAAGAGGACCGAATGGGCCAAAACAGGTACTGCGCTAGGAAATTAAGCGGGCTGTGTTTATACAGCTCTGTAGGCCATAACTGCTAATAAAAAGTTTTCGTATGTACAATAAAACAGTTAAAAGTTTCAATAACTCAATAACCAATCTAGTTCAATAGACTAATCAAATTAATATCTCAAATATAGGTCGACACATTGAAAAAGCAAAGCGCACATATATTATTATATTGGCAAACCCAACCGATACATCAACTCTCAAGGACTGAACCATTTCTGTCTAGACTCGAGACAATAGGCGATAACATACATGTCTTCATCAACTTCCACATTCACAAATCATGTTTTATTGCAGTCGCAAAGTAATGTTGCAATAAAACCTCCGGCTAAGTCTGTCTCAGTATACACGGCATAACTATAGAGGTAGATAGCCACTCGGTTTTATTGTCAAGAAATGTTCTCAGATTTTTGACTGAAATAACCAGATCAAACAATGACGCCAACCACCATGGTTAGCTTGATTCTTGCTCAATTAACTGCACTGCAGCAATTGAGGTAATAATTAGTTATTGCTGTATAAACCTGTTTAACGATTGTGTCATAGACATAAATGTGATAAGAAAATATGCTTTTTTATTTGAAAAAAATTTTGTATTATAGAACGAATTCAATGACGATAGATTAAGGATAAAAAACAACATTACTGTTACTATATTACATTAAACAAGAATAATTTAATTGCGCGAAAAGATTCGGTCGGCATGATTAATAAAGATCAATCAAAATAATAAAATGAAATCTAAACTGTTAGCCACGAATTCTTAAAATTTAAAAAATACTTTATCCAGAAAATAATAACTTTTTGAAAGATAAAATGTATTTGTCTGTTTAGAACAAACATTGGTGATTCATATTTTACGAAATGTGATTTTATATAACTTTTTTTCTTCATTTTTATTAATAAATAATCATTTGGATTGAGTGAAAACCGAGCTTCACATTATTTAATAACTGCAATAAAGCATTTTAATCTGTACATTATACTAAATATCCTCATTTTAATGCAGTGACATCCTTTTTCATGTGAACCAATTTGGTTGGGCCAAGTTGAGGAACGGCAATTTAAAATCAATTATGCCAGATTAAAATCACCAATAACAAGAAGAAAAACGGTCCGGTATACACTTTAAAATATAATATTATATAATTATCTACTGTACATCATTTAAATGCGGTAGGTTATTTGATAATGACCAAGAGAAGAAGAGTGAAACGAGAGCTCTCCATTCCACCCGAGCAGAGCTACACCGCTATCCATGAGTACAATCGGGCCATGACGATGGCCTCAACTACACTAACAACTCTGGTTCACAGAACTAACTATAAGCAGAGCAGAGTGTTCTCGGTAATCAGCCATAGTCGAGGAGAGATGAAGCCTCTGATAAGTGAATCAACAAAGGAGTGAAATCAGTGAGTGAACACTGGGGTTCAAGTGCATTATATCATTATATAGGTAAATATTATGCCAATTATATGTTTGATTTCAGCTGACCACTAATGCTAACTAATGGTATGTTATACGCGTATAAAATAATTTTAAAGAAATACAATCAGCCAAACACATTGAATCCCAGCTAAGTCATACTATAGATCGGGGCCTACAACAAATATGTGATATCGAAGGGTTTTAAATATCCTTTAACCTTTTTTTACAGAAGGACCACCATCGAATGAGAACTACTTACAACGTATTGATTTTTACATACAAATATTCTTTTTGAAACAATGTTATGCAGTAAAATGCAACAAAAACTGAGAAAATAATCTTTAACTTTTCTCTATAAGCTTTATGAACCTAGCATATCAATGCATCATACGATAATATACAGGTAATAAAGCTATAAAAATTAACATATCATAATATGATTAATGCAGCGCGCCCGTTTACTCTGATTTAATCGGTTTTTAACGGGAACAGGAAGAGCTCTCCCCACTTCCTTTCCCACTCTACCACCTTGAAGGTCAAAACAGAACACTTAGAGGAACTAAACACACCATATACTATAGAGGACACAGTATACACATGTAGCATATAGGGTGGTTAGGTAGGTTGAAGTGGGATATTGAAATCGAAGACAGTTTACCGCACAACTATACAAACTGCCAGTGTACGCCTATGCTGTACAACAGAATAGTATTACTAGATAATATTATATTATAGTAAAAAATAGTACTGTCGGCAGCATAGTAAGTTTACTACTTACAAATAAGATTTAGGCTTAATTATCGATTAATAGGAAGACATAGCGTGAATGAGTCAACGGAATCTGACAACATTTGCCTTTAATTTCACCTCAGACTATAGAGCCATTTGTACTTCCTCGAGTTGACACATGGCAACATGGCGGCGAAAAAGAATCAACATGACAGTTGAGTATGCTGCTCAGGAAACCAAATCTTTACCACTGAACCAAATACTACTATTGGTCTCTGTTGCAAGTATGAAGTAATTAAATCTTGTTACAGTAGAAAAAATCCAACTCACTATTCAATACTGTTTTCAATTAAAAATAATTTTAACATTAATTAATATTACCTTAAAACTCTAGTTTGTAATCATTCAACTCAATTTAGAAAATAATCAATAAATAGAAAGACATCTATCTTAATCGTCAGCATATTCAATAGTGTTCACAGATATCTTTTATTCATAATAATATCAAACAATAAGTAAGACCAATCAGCAAGTTGAAATACTTCCAAATAACAACATTATTAATAGTAAATCTATAGGTATTTGGATGGAAGCCGTTCCGTGAGAAATCTTGGCACTTTAACTGACAATAATAAAAAAAACTATGATAGACATGCAATAAAAATCTTATCCTACAACCAGATCTGGTGTCATAAACATATGATTTGTTTAATATGATTTTTAGGGGTCAATGAATGTGTTGCGGAAACAGTGTATCTGACTGAGCCAGTGTAGCTGCCTTGCTTATCATTTATAAACCATTCAGACCAGAGGACTATACCAATCATATATTTAGCACTGGTAATAAGATCATATTATATAACGAGTATTATCGATTTAATCTATTAATTGCCATTTATATCATATTTTCACATACAGATCACCTACAACGCAAATGTTTTAACATTCATGTAATATCTAATCTGTGAAAAATTTAAAGTACATTTCAAAATTATAATTGCTATATAGCCTATCGTTTACCTGGAATGTCCATAATTTTAGCTTCACACGTCAGTTATAATAACTATATTATGACAGATTTGTCCATTAACTAAATTGATAAACATATATCGTAATGGCTATCACTAAACCAAAACGGAAATTTTTATGAGAAAATTAGTTTTAATTTTTCTAATAGTTTAAGTTTTAGTAAAACCTACTATTATTTTCTACGTGCATGTTTTATAAACAAAAAATTCCTGTGTAATATGAACAGCTAATTTTAATGCATAAAACAATATAATAATGTTTTTTTTATAGATTTAGCTATAATTCAAAATGAAGTGCAAATAAACATGAGAATAAATAAATACAACATTTAATTTTTTTAAATTATTTAGTAAAATAATAATATTGTAATCTATTGTCAACATTACAACTTCTTTAGATAGACTGTAGCAGCAAGAGTGTACTAACCTATAAGTATAACAGCGAACTCGTGAGCATTAAGTACAGTTAACTTTCAAGATGGTATTAATTAGAGGCGGATACAGAGGGGGGTGGGGGGGTGCCCCATGTAAGCGCCCCTGTTGAAATGTTTAAATTGTTTGACCTCTTTATAAAGATAAATGTTCTAAATTGTTAAGCTTGAACTTTATAGAATTCATACTATACAGTAAAAATACAGTATATACCAGTTTACGGTACATATTGTCGTTTACGGTACATATTGTCGTTCACGGTACATATTGTCGTTTACGGTACATATTGTCGTTCACGGTACATATTGTCGTTCACGGTACATATTGTCGTTCACGGTACATATTGTCGTTCACGGTACATATTGTCTAAGTTACAAGAACTGATTGTATACAGTTGCTCGACATATTATTTTTATCATAATTCAAAAAAGGTAATAGTATAATTTTTGCATCTAATACAGATCTATTGTATATATTATGTAGGTTGTAGTTGAAGTGGTTTTGACCAAGATGGAGCTGATAGACATTATTAAATATTGCTTAATGAACACATTAGAACATAGCTAAATGAGTGAATTGTACTTAAGATTGAGATACTTAACTATTCGACATACTCAAGAGAACAACTTGGATGTTTGATGTTATGTAAGATACATTCGAATTTGCGTGAAAACGGGAAACGACACAAACAAAGGCTGACGGTTCTGCGACCGACTAATTACACGGTGTAGTTAGTAGCAAGCAGCACAGATTAGTATAAAACCAAAAAGATGCGCAAATATATAATTATGGATAAATAAATGTAAATACTTTCGACCATACAGGAATTAATAAAAGACAATAATATATCATATTCCACATTGTTATACTTATCATATTATGATGCAAATAAAATTATATTTATGATGATATAATACGCTACTATAGGCATCAGCAATATATGCGAAAACGCTGTAATTAACTTTATAAAATTAGATTATAAAAGATTCCTTATATATAAGCAATCTTTTATATATAAACATATATGTAACATATGGCGTAATGCATCACCAAATCAGGGTGTGTAATATTGTTTTGACACTTACTATCATTTATAACGATATTTTATGTATGTTTTATATAACAGTTATTTACATAAAAGATCTCTCATTTTGGATATTTTGAAGACAAAAATTGTACAATGCTAATATAATACAGTGATTATTTAACGATCCTAACAATAGTAGAAAACAATGATAGTGTATCAACCGTTTTATAATCAATAAAGTATTATTATCCTACAACATTGACTTTATTTACTATTTTAAAGGTCGAAATATGAATTAGTAGTCATCTTTTTTTACAAAATAATATGTAAACAATAAATATATTCAATAATAAATATGTATTATATATAAGTAAACAAATGTTTTAATCAATTTCGTAGCTGGTTTGTTATTGTAAAATTAATATCGATTAATTATTAATATTAATAATCTCGATAATTAACCTAATAGAATCTCAGAATCTGTTGATTGCAATGATAAAAGCAATATTACATAATATAGAAGCTGTGAATCGCTTAACTGTTTTGCATATGTTTCAAACATACTAGGCCTATAATTATAGCCTTATATATATTACAGTGAATATAATTATGAGCATTTTTATAAAACAATAGCAGCTGGTAGATTCCGGTCGACCGTTTTTCACTTTGTAAAGGGAGGTTGGTGTTGATTATTTATCAATATTAACAGTATTACCACATTGGAGTTACTGGTAGAGGTTTAATATAATTATGCAATTAAATGTTACAAAGTATTCTAAAATAATATCTAATTCGTCTGAATAAATTGAGGATAAATTTTTTTAAATCTTAAGTAGGTTGAACTTAGCCTTTGATCTAAGATGACAGAGTTAAAAACACTATGAGCGTGTGTCAGAGTCTATAATAAACCTTGATAATATAACTATAAATAATACTATCGTATACTGTGTTGTGGAGAGACGGGAACCATTGAGAGAGAGAGAAAAGCCAGAAGCGACAGGCTGCTGCTTGATGAGTCAACATAGTGGCGCCAAATATATTAGATGACATGTTGAACAACAAAGCAGCAGCGCCCCCCCCCCCTCCAGACCCATATGAGAGTCAGTGCGGGTGGGAGAGAGAGTCAGAGTCTACAGCAGAGAACATGCAACGAATGAAGCTGTCACTCTCATAATTAAGTATAACGTTGAAAACCCGCTGAAACACAAAGTCGACGGAGCTGGTGATGCCTATAATAGGTAGTGTTTCACCCCGACAGAAAATACAATATAGTGAGAGTAATATTATAACTGTCAGCAGACACTATCATCACTCGGGGGGACAGATACGGCAGCAATTTAGTGTTCTAGAAGACTAGAGTGACTGGACCAGCATAACCGTACTATGTATGAGTGGAGTTTGCAGTGTTCTAAAGGTATGAGTAGGGTTCACCTTCCATAGGGGCAATAGAAACCAGATTATTATATTAATATAATATAAGTATAAATGCAAGATTTCCGGGCGCATTAGGCTACACTTTTCCTCTAGTTGGCTACCTTAAGTATCAAATTTTGAAACAGCATATTTGTTTGTCTCGCACAACTAATTAAACAGCTGAAAGTTGGCCCATCTCAACATCACCTCCTTAAATGCCGCAGAAAAAAATATGTTGTTGAAGAAAAATAATCAATAATATAACAATAGCAATAAGTATGTGATCCAGTATTTTATGTACATCATTAGAACGTTTCTTATTGGCACATTACCTCAATAATAGCGTTAATTGAATTAAATAGTAAATTATAGAGCTAGTGTGGTAACTATAGTAACGAAATTAAAAAACAACTAACCTAGAGAAAAAAATCGCTGTCTTTATATTCTGAATATACGTCTACATTTCATAATAGAATTAATAGCATGTCAATAATATATAATATTGGTAAAACTATACAAGGCATTTAGAAATAAATAGTATATCCTTTATAATTGTAAATTATAATAAATCCACCCAAGACCATAATTAAGGAAAGACACGATTTGCAACAGTAATATATTATTACAATTGATTCAGAAAAAAAAATAGTGTAACTAGTTATGAACATTGCTAACCACCTTAGTGTATTCATGTCATCCGTGAGTCTTCAGTCAACAAAGTAAACGTTACAATAATTGAATAAAATTAGTGAAATTCACAAAAAATTATGTTTCCGCACAATATGTAAATAATAATTACAAAAATTAACGCGCATATCCATATTTTAGACAATCCTGTACGTAATAAGGTGTCTTTGTTGTGACATAAACCAAATGAGTTCAATTTTCAATGTCGGAATAGACAATCGATTCAAATTTCACAACAGTTTCCAGATTTGTGATCATCATTCAAATGGAACTATATGATGAGAAGAAGCCTACCTCTATCTTCGATCATCCTCATGAGAGCGTGCTCGCCCCATCGAATCATAGCATTGAGAACCTCAGATTCAGGCGCCTGCACGGAGGGGGAAGAAGACAGAAATCGATGCAAACATAGTGCCCAGCATTATGTATTATAAGGGTTGGCTGTATTATAATGATATTTTTAAAATAATTTTACACAATAAAGTCTATACGATAACTCCCTTTGAGGAAGATGAACATAACCGGAAACGATATTTAGCGATACAAACAATATATTTAAAAAAATGTTAAAACACACAACATAAATTTCGAAAATATTTACTAAAGCAATAGTGTTTGCGCTATTTCTGATCTGACTTCTCACATCTGCTAACATCTGCAATCAGGTTTCGTTTAGTTGATACACAATCACACTGGACGGTTTTCGAGGGGGGAATTCCAGAATACAACAACATTTTTAACAAAAATATAGAGGAATACACATGGAATATCTGTACATATTTAGCCTAGGTCATTATGATCTATAACACCGATATAAAATATATCGACAGTCTTCATATTAAAATATAAAGCTGCACAAGGTGGCATAGAATTTCAGTTGTATGTCTAGTTATATACTGAAAACAATAACGGGGATTACTTGTTATTTAAATTAATTTGTCTGCTGTAAACGAGTTATCACAGAGACACACAACATTGATTACTATTAGTTGAATAGCATTTTTTACAGATTCATAAAATTCCCTGACTTTTCAAAAGAAAATCTAGAAAACACATGACTTATGCTACTTTTCATGTCTGACCACTTGAACCGCCCGGTCTAATGAGATCCCCCCCCGGCACCAACCTGTAGATAGTCGGAGGTGAGCGACCGGACCATCTCCTCCCTGGTGAGCGCCAACAGCACCGGCGAGTGGGCGACAGAGAGGAAGTTCTCGCGCAGGAAGTGTTCCGCCTGCCGATGGACGAAGGGGGAGCCATGTGCCTGCTCACTCCAGCGAAGCACCTCCACCAGCGTGTCGAGACTGAGCCCGCTTACCAGCAGGTCCTCGCAACCTGACAATCGGGGAACAAGATCGATGTCCAGTATTTAGAGAGGGCATTAAATGTAAGTTTGGTAATCAAAGTTTCCAAAGCACAACAAGTATTTGATAAAGGATACCTATCAAATTGGACAGAAGAATAATTCTTCGTCAGCTCAATCAATACAACATTTTCCCCAGTACTGCGTTTTTCCTTTCCTGCTTCTTTGTGGTACATTTCTATGAATACAGTCATTGGAATCCTCACAAATCATCAGTGGTAAATCATCAGGATGATAAGACGTTCTCTGAGAACGCAGCATGGGTACAGAACTAAATGCATTCAATTTTGTATTGGAAGGTCTTGGTCCAGAGTCGACATATCTCCTACTACTAATGGGCATTCACATTTAATACTAGGTTTTGACCTTTCATATATAGGTCACTTCTAAACAATATTTAAAAAAAGGTAGATATAACCGTTAAATTTTAGTCTGTGGTTATTTTATATTGGAAATAATCACAATTTACGAATAAATATGGTCATTGTACGCTATGTGAGTGGTTTACTAGGACGAAGGGTTGTAACTAGGACGAAATCTATCCACCATAAAATACTACTTTATTTCAAAAGTTTCATTTTGTGTAACTTTTATGCTTTACTATTGTAGATCATTATAGAAACTCATTCAAGAGAGAAAAAATATTCATTAGCAGAATATAATAAATCAATGATAGTTAATATTTTTTAATAAAATGGTGAATCTTCGCTAGACCGTTGTAGTTTATAACATAAAAGAAACTTTGGCAGAAACTTCAACTTACAATATATTTTGAAAATAGTGCAATAAGTTAAAATCAACTGTATAAAAGCAAAATCATTTGTACAATAAATTTTTTCTACTAATTTTTATTTAAAATTTCAAAACATAAATATTACAGTTCAATTTTAGTAAATACTATATTGAATTGCAAAATTAATAATGTAGCTACGAATCCAGTATACATATTCAGCTATAACTGTTCATCCTACTATACTGGTGTTTGTAAAACTAAATAATATCTGTATTCAATCATTATGAATCATCCACTATAGTATTTAATTAATGTTTATTCTTTTTTATAAATAATTAATAAATTGATTTTTAAGAAATAATAGCCTTCAAATGTGAAAAAGTTTGCGTCGTGTTCATATTACAGAGTAATCATGTATTATTAATTACATACCGCTGGCTGGCTGAAGATTAATTGCAATATTCGCACACTATAAAAAAAAAAGTCATTCTAAAAAGCAATCTAAAATTTAAGTAAACATTATATTGTTTTTTTTAATAAGTAGCTAAGACTATAACCTCATTCTACAATATTAAAATAATCTTCATGTATATTATGAAATCTCATTCAAACTTTCATTCAAACAAACAGCCTCTTAACGGAATCAAGTAAAAATTAAGGACTGTATTTCAACTAATTTCTAAAGATGATTTAATGTTATATACGTACATTATTACAACATCGTTTTATTTATTTGGACTCAAAAAAGAAATAAATAATTCTATTTATTAGTTCACACAAAAAGAAATATGTCAAAATTGAATTAACTAAAACTGCTCACGCAAATTCGTTGAATAGGATTTTCAACAAGATAAATAACGTGAAAGGTCGTTATTGGGGGGTTATTTGTATGTAAGTCAAATGACACTTTCAAATAATAAAATATGATTACATAAAATTAGCTTATTTGGTTATTTAACTATGAAGAAATTAAATATTATTCCACACAGTTGGAGCGTTAAATACTTACAGTTGCTGTTTTATGACTAAAATAAAGCAGACTTATTTATTCTAAATGTCAAACGAGGCGGCTAAATATTATCGTTATTAAAACCTGCCTCCCCTCGGCAGCTTCTTTCGGCCTAACATCAAAGATTAACGGGCAATATACGTGGGTTTTCATCACACTAGTATAAAATATAGGCCATCTATAGCTAGTATTGTAATAGCATCAGTAGAGAGAGTAGCTAGTGGGGTGTGCTTTATGCATGACAAACAGGTAATATTGACCTAATAAATTGAAGAGTATCCAAGATGACTCAACAGTCTGTAGATATATTATAGACGGGCTGTTTATGGACTATACATTAGCATAATTCATATTCTTAAAATCAACAACTAAATTAAATCATCATAAAAAGTTGTACTACACACATCATACACAGGCACTTTGTATATTATAATAATTAGGGTATTCAAGCTTAACTGACTAATTATGTAGTTTTGACAATATATATATATATTAAGTATACCCGGGCTTAAAGGGTTAAGGCGAAATGGTAACAACAAAGAAAGCGCACTCCTACGATCAGCAATTGACTCAAATATTAGCTAAACAATACAATCAATAATGTTCTTTCACTATATATAATAATGTATTACACGATCTAGTATGATGGTAATGCTTTCCAAAACTAGGCATGATATGGGCTACCCCACTCTGTCACAGTTGGGAATGTGGGTGGCTGCGTGGAATATAATGTGGTCGGTAGATCCTTTGAAGGGATGTCCGGGAGTGCACAAAAAACCAAGTTACAAAGAAATTATTAATAAACTAAATTTATATTTATTAGTTGACCTATTTTTTTTATTGAATTCGACCGACAATTTGGCTTATATAATGTATAGCCTATTATAATTCCTGAGTATTAGTAGCTTCCGCAAATAAACACATAGACTAATAGTACAACATTTAAAGTATAACTTACGATTCCATATATATGACAGTACTAATTATATTACACATTCTAGTGGATAGTTATATTTTCATTTGTATTAAAATTCTACCTTACAATAAATTATTAAACATTTAATATTAATTAATATCAAATTTTTATGTAATCATATTTTATTAATTGACAGTGTCCTTTGACTTACGTACAAATAAACCCCCCAATAACGACCTTTCACGTTATTTATCTAGTTGAAAATTATATTCAATGAATTTGCGTGCGCAGTTTTAGTTAATTCAATTTTGAAATATTTATTTGTGTGTTTCTGTTATGTGTGAACTAATAAATATATTTATTTTTATTTTTGAGTCCAAACAAATAAAAAGATGTAAGAATGTACGTAGATAACATTAAATCATCTTTAGAAATTAGTTGAAATACAGACGACTAACTATCAACATAATTATTATAGTCAAATGCACATTCTAAAGCCCCACTTTGGGATAATCCAGAAGAACACTAAGTAACCGATCATGCTGCACAAAACAAGCCCTGCAGCTCAACAAAAAGCGCACAAATGGGCCTATTTCTCCACAGTGACAACAGATCAATAGTTGTCTATTGTGAGCGAAGTTCATCACCTTACCGAACTCACTCACATATTTAGGGAGAAATCATCGTCCAAATAACCCCAATTCCCATAAAAGAGATTGCAATTTAATTGCCAGCAACTCTACCAGGCTTCACATTGCCTTCGCGCGGAAGCATGATAAAACGGGATTATTAGAAAGGAAAGCTTGGGGGAAGGAAATGAAACTGTTACATTTTTCGGTCTAATCGGAAGCATGAAATCTATAATCAAAACCAAATTTATGGACAAGATAGCTAGCTGTTATAAGTTGACGTAAATTGTAATGAAAGTCAACCGAAATCGGGACCTAAAAAAGCCTCTAAAAATGTGATCAAAATATATATTCATAAAACCACGATTTCTAGATCAAAAGAAACGCCACTGATTGTTATCCTATACACGAGGCATAATAACCGTAGAAAAATTGTAATCTAATACATATAGGCTGAAATCGATTTCAAATTGATGTAATACGCACGCCAGCATAGCAGAGAAGGGAAGAGTCAACAATAAATCGAGACACTGAGAGGAATAATGTTGGTTACTTGATTCAACAAGCTTTCTAGAAGAAAGACGATAGCAAACACGCAGGAATCATCTTTCTCTGGTTGCATTTAGTTATTTTTATTACGTATCGTGAACACAACAAACCAGCTAACTTTACTGAATTGATACAATACAGATGAACTATTACAAAAAATGGTTAGAAAAAGAATAAAACATGATCATTAATACATTGTACTAACACCAGTGGTACTGTAATAGAATTTTAAAATAATCAGCTCATGTAGAGATCTGATGTATTCACGTTCTCCCACTTCTTACAAACACAAAAATAAACAGTTGTCAAGTCAACTTACACTGACTGAGCGCCAGACAGTCCAAGAACTCCCCAATCTGATACAACTGCATCAGATCATTGAGATAGTCACCAACCAGGCCCACCTCTCCCGGCTGCTCCTCCCCACCAACAGCTGCTGCATACGGCGTCGACGGCACCTCACCCATCGACTTCCTCGCGATAACATGCCGCCGCTGCTGTCTGGCCGAGGCTAGCAACCCCGGCTCCAGCCGGTCCGTGTACAGCCAGTGGAGCAGGGGGACAGCCAGCCGTCGTGGAATGATGTCCTCGTCGAGGACAATGCTGACCAGACGCGAGGACTGACCACAGGCACAGTTAGAGCCCGGCTAGGGGTGACCCGACTGCTGTTGGTCCTGTCGGCGGCGTTCGATGAGTCCACGGAGGAGCTTGGAGCGACAGGCGAGAATAGCTGTGTGACAGTGCAGGTAGAATGCCCGGCGATGAGTGGCATCACCGGCTGCTGCTGGGAGCGGCGCAAACACCAGAACACAGTCCGACGAGGTGGTGCAACTCGTTGCAACACTACTCGAGTCCCAGACTATGCCTGGCAGTAGCAGCTTCATGTCCTGCTCCAGCTGATTGGGCAGGCCGAACTTCTGGCACAGAATCGAGAGGATGTCCCAGTTGTCCTCGAGGCCGGCCTCCGACAACTGCAAAGAGCCGGTGTAGAGGTAGCGCAGCAGACAGGAGAACACGCGTACGTCCACTCCCGGTACTGGGTCGATTTCAACCACTGCTGACTGTTGACCGTTGTTGGAGAGGGGGAGCTGGACTCCAGTTCCATCGGCAGTCGTGGTGGGACACTTGCGTCGTAGACGGGTACGAAAGTAGGGACAGCGGATGGAGAGGATGGCACGGTGTACATTGAAGAGGACGCCTTGATATGAGAGCTGGAGGTCCGAGCACCAGCCCTGTTCGAATAGTTGGGTTAGATCGTTCTGAAAAGCAGAATTCAATAATTCATGATATCAACAATGATAATTGTAAAGTGTAATAAGGCATGATAATGTTTTGCTATCGAACACATACAATGTACATGCTAATAGTATCCGTAAAATATAATACTATTGATCATTTAATTATTTTGACTTTCTTTAGTCACGTATTTTAGAGAAATTTAAAATGAAATGTAGTGCTATATTAGTGCATTCTGTGAAACAGAACAATAGAAATGATAAATAAAAGATTATTCATCAGAAAAACAATACTTATATGGAATTCACTATTATTCAAAGCCATAAAGTAAACCTACAATGAACAAGACTTGTTTTCTAATGCTGCATTCATTTTATACAATTATTAGAAAAAGTAAAGAATAATATATCATATATAATACAAAGATTGTGAAAATAAAAATTTACGAAATTACCACTAATTGGAATAAAAAATTGTAGTTAGATTATCGTCACCACATTATAATAAATATATAAAATATAACAGTGAAATATCGTTTATGTAAGACTACTTAAGTAACCAAAATATTATTACATAACATTATTTGTCAATAACATCATTGTCATCAATCGAATACATCCTCCACTAACCTTGAGATAAGATGGTGTTGATCTAGCCAGTTGGGACTCAATCTCTAACTGTTTCATCAGCGTCAACGTCTCATACTCCTGCAACAGACTGATCAACTGCTTGTAGGACCAAGCCGAGGAGAGAAACTCCCGAAACTGCTTCCGATAGTCCGTGTAGTTGTTCACTCGACGACGCAACTTCGACATCTTCTTCCTCAGCGTCTGCAGTTTGGCCATACTCCTGCCGGGCAGATGGTGAAACGCACTCGACACGCCAAAGATGCCAGCATGATTGTGCAACTCTTGATCCAGTGAAATGGGGTGCTGCTGCTGATACGGCCCAGTGGTCTGCCCATCCAGGGGACTTGTTTGCCGCTTGTCGAGATCCTGCCGGCTGTCCCTGGAGGACGTAGTGTGACGTTCTTCTGGCGCCAGCTGGTCGTTGAGTTGACTCAGGGTGTCTGCGTCCTCCTCACCCACGTAACAAGTGGGGAGCTTCTCAAGTTGTGAGACAACACTACCCATTTTTCATCTTTGGATCATGCTGCACACAAGGTCTGGATATAGGCATAGATAATAATAAATCAAATCTCCTATTTGTAATAATATAAATAGATATTGGATAAATATAAAATTTTAAAAATCTATAAATAATAAACGTGAAATCATAATAAAATGAAACTGATATAAATAATTAAAACTTTATATAAAAAATTAATAGCAATTTATACTTACAAATATTACCAATATTTAGTTTGGTTGAAAATTATCTTAAAATATGTTTTATAAAAATTATATTATTATAAAAACGTAGTATACTTAAAACAATGTGTAAAATTATTTTTTTAAATAGTGCTAACTACAATAGAACACAAACAGATTAGTAAACAATAAATGGGAGTCTACAAACCCTCCTAAAAATTGCATGCTTAATTGTAAGATAGTCAAACTATATCATCAGATAATGTTCACCTGTATAACTGTTTGCAATCTCACACTACTTTTATTCACTTTAATAATAAATTTTAACGTCACCAACGTTACATTCCTTAACAATTTTAAGGTGGATGTGTATTTGATTTTGTTGCTATTGGTATAATGCATATTTTTGTATTATTTATTTTCACAATACAACCAATCTTTTGACATTCTTGCCAGACTTCTTTTCTGGAACAACTATTTTCTGAACAACTACTAACATCGAGGCCATTCATAGAAAAATCATGCAGTCTGTGCAAACGAAAAATAGCTAACAACTTGCAGCAAGCATACAAAAGAGCTAGCGTAGAAGTACAGTTAGAATGAAAAGTTTGTGCACACAAGACTAAATTTACTTGTGAAAGCAGTCCCTAAAAATACAGGGGGCAGGCTCACTATTTGGTAGATTCCTTATGACATGACATGATAGACACAAGGAAAAGAATAAGTTCTCTATTGACGTGGATTGGCTACCAGTCCCCCGAACACCCTACACCTAGTTATTTGACTGCATCTCATGGTTAAAAAAATATACTTTACTTGTATTAAACTAGTCTTAAACTAGTCATATATTTTTTTGTAAAATACTCTATTTCATCATATATGTAATAAATGTGTACACCAAACATTGAGTATATGCATCTATTTTGAATTAATTATATGTAAGATGTAGGCTTTGTATGTACCAACTGTAAATATTAATCTTAATTATTTTGATAAATAATTTATTAAATTATCAGATAATCAGTAAAACTGCTATTCTGCTCATCTATCCAAGAAAGAGTATGAATAAAACATTATTTACAAAATACTTAGTAACTCAGTATGAATATTTTAAATGTTAATTTTTCTATATCACATAAGACTTATATTATATGTTTAAATGACAAAACATATTGAAGTATAATATATATTTTAAATAATAATTATAGTTATATGTTTAGGTTTTTGTTGAATTCCTTATGAGCTTTTGTAAGCATTTCTATTCCATCAGATATATTTAAATTATAGCTAAAAGTAATTGTACAAAAAAACAGATGGACTATTATAGGGATACATAATATATTTTAGTTTGTAATTTAATAATAATATCATTTATACCCCTAAACATCCACTGTTTCCTTTGGTTCTACCATACCATATTTTGTGATACATATCTAAGAGGCATATTAAAATGTTTCATTATAAAAACTAGAAATATCAATCATAAGAATAAACATTTAGCTATATATTCAGCTTTTAAAATATTTTTCTGAAAAATTAATAAAGGTTAACTTTAGTGATAAATATATGTTAAAAATGTCAATATAGTAAAGTAAAACATTTCAAAAAACACATAGCCTCATTACATTTTTTATAAATGTATCATTTCAGAATGTTTCTTAAATCATCTCGATAATTTTTTTATAAATAATTATTACAAACATTATGCTTAATACAGTATTATCTTGGTGACATTATTTTCCTAACTCTCATTTTCTATAATCTATTTATTATTTTATATAAAAGGATATTGTTTGGAAATTTCCACATAACTGATGCCAACTCCAAATAATATAACTAGTATAAGTTAATAGAAGCTAAAAATAAATAAAAACAGTTTATATCTTTATAATTTTAACTATTGTTATATAAATAAAATATTATCGAAAATTTTATATATATATGTTAGTTATAATGCAAATTTAAACTTTTGTAATGATTGTGGGATCCCCTAGATTGAATAAAATATGTTAACATAGTTCCAGGTGGTAGGTAATACATTGTAGTATCAGTATTTATATATATAAATATTACTAATTACATAATTAAGTGGGAGAATTATACTAAGGATTTAGAAATAAAAGGTCTGAGAGATTTCAGGTCTTCTTCTTTTATGTAAGCCTTTTCATTATACATTATTTGATTTAATACAAAGGTTCCTAAAAAATGTCAGTTTCAGATGTATCTTATTAGATGAACTTTTCTGGGTTTCATTATGTTACTTAAAAGTTATTATTTTCATTTTCAGGTCTTTTAAGTCAACATAATCAACTATTTTCTTACTTTATTTTTTTCTTCTTAAAATATGTCATATAAGCTATTATGACAGCTAATAAAGTTATTTGTAATTTATTATCTTATATACAGGATTTGTATGTGCCAACTGGATCAAAATTCTATTTTTGCTGATAAAATGCAATCAATACTTAGATAGAAATTTATTAATACAATATAATTATTTAGATAATTGTCATAAAATGCAATGAGTAAACACAAGTGTGATGAATGAATATCAAGAAATCAATAAGTTCTTTCAATTTAAAATCATATTTCTTTGGATATAACAGAACTTGAAGCTCCTTTATCTTTGGCTGAATGCCTCATAGTATTGTATTTAACAATATGTTAATAGTAGTCAAATAAGAAAAATGTGTAAGGATTTAATTTATTTTATATTGTAACAAAATTTTAAAGACAGGGTTGCCAGACCTCAAATATTTCAAATTCAGATGGAGTCCAATATCAATGGGTGCCCATGGCTATGTATTTAGCAAAGCCTATAACCAGTGTGAAGAGCTAAACATTTTTATATGTTAAAGTTAACAAACCATATAATAGGGTTGCCACTATTTTGGTCTATACAATTTGAGGACACTATTTTTTAGCTAAAAAGTTGTGGATGCCAAAAAAAAATTTTCTTTCAAATTTAAGCAATATCAATAACAGTATAAAAGCAAAATTATTTATTATGAAAATGGAAGATTACTACATACAGGGTTAGTGAATGAATAATCAATATCAATAACAGTTTAAAACTATATGCTATAAAGTAAGATTTAATATTTTTAGAATATTCCTTCTTTAATTTGTTTGCATTTTTAAGCAGACTCAAGAGCAGCAGAAGCCATATTTTCCATTTATTTGACCTGTTGAAGTGCTTGAGTCTTTTTGCTTTTTCAAAGCATCTGCTGGTGAAACCTTCTGGTGAAACCATAGCCATTTTGACAGACTGTTTTTACTCAAGGTAGTTTAAATATCACTTGTGTGCACCTTTTGCTGCTGAAAGCCAGATGTAGAGGGTTTCAAGGAGGCATTGGTAAATTCAAGAGTATCAAAGGGCCACATGAACCTTGTATATATCACTAGATCAATTAATTTAAAAGAGAAAAATAAAACCAGTAAGTATTGAATACTAATGTAATAAACTTATAAGAAATTAAGAATTGATAATTATATTTTAATTAAAATTAATAAAATAGAAACTAAGACTGTAATAGTGGAAATATTAATTTTCATTTAAGCAGAATAATAGACCTTAATAGTAAGAACAGTAAGCTGATAATTTTATTTATATATAAAAAATATATCTTCTAACACATTCTAAAAAATTTTAATTTTAAAGACAAGCATAAAAATATTTCAGGATTTTTAAGATTATTTAAAAAAAATGTTTTAATGATTTGTATGATATATATATTATAAGAGTAAATAAACTCCTTGAATAGTAGTATGTAAACTAAGGTACCTAAAGAAAAATATTTATTTATACTAGAAAATTATACATATGTTTTTCCTATGTTTACATCTTAATAACTATAATACTTCGCCTAGCTAAATCCTTCTATAATTAAAATACTAAATTTAAATATGATAATACAGTCTATAATATGGGTTCCTACATTCCAAGAGAGAAAAAAAGATTTTCCAGATTATATATTTAAAAAATAAAATATTAACATAGTTTATAGCATTCTTATAATTATATATACTTTCTTTTTATTTTGTGAATATAAAATTGATATTAATAATTATGTAGGAAAAGTATAAACAAAATAGAAAAGTAAAAATTAAATAAATCATAAAAGAGTAATGTAAAAAAAAAATTTTAATATATATATTATACTATATAATAGTGCTATATAGACATAGTAATTAAGTAATATATAAAGCAAAATATATTATACTATGTACAGTAGTTCTATATAGTAATATATAAAGCAAAATATTTTAAAATACAATAGTATTTAAATAAATAAAATATAATAAAATACATATATAACAATAACTTTAATAATTATAAAACCTTTTATACATAAAATAACAAATTAGATGTGAGAAAGGTATGATTTTTTTAAATAAAAGATAACTGAATTTTTCAGTTATTATTAATATTATTAAACTTTACTAAGCCAGGGTAGGTAAAGTTGAATTTTCATTTGGTGTCCTATCTCCCTACAATTTTGGACCAGCACCCATGGTAGAAAATAGGAATTAGAAGCAAAAAATTTCCAAAAATTAGTTCAGAAATTTGAGACTCATGCATTGCATATTATATATACAAAAAGAATTAGGAATTATAATATAGGTATTATAGTGATGGGTTTATTATTTAATCGAACTGTTTTAATGCAATTATTAATGTAATTCTTAATGCAAGAATAGCAATAAAATGTATGGTAATATATAAATTTAAAAACTATACAAATTGAAATGCCACTATTATAGTCATAGATGCCAAAAAATCTTATATATTTAAAATGTTTTGAATATAGCAAAACGTACCTTACTTAGTCAGTCAAAACGTACATTGTTCTTGGTTAGTCAAAACATATACTTATAGGTGAGGAATAATTTCAAATGTTTATGTGCATAGGCATAGGTTTTTACTTATAATCCAGCAATGAAGCAGCACTGGCACTGCTAATAGTAATAGTATTAGTAATAATAATAAGATACTTTAAATATGTAGTCTTAATATTATTAAGAAAGTTTGGCTACATACGTATATGATAATTACACTAAAATACATTACTTATAAAAGACATACCTGAGATAACTCATAAAACTATAAATGAAAATCGTAATCGACTCGTAAAATAAACTCCAAGATATTGAAAAAGTAACAAATTTGTCTTCGAATCCTGTATTTATTTACAGTTAATAAAAACAAATTTTAACCTAGTTAAAAGTAAAAACGCCAGCAAATAAAATTTTTGCAAAAATATACTACTGTAAATGAAAGTTTATTTTCAAAAAAAATTGTAGATGTCTATCATAATTACTAGATTTATTTTATGTCAATAACATAATACAAAATGTTACTTGAGTCGACTAAGGGCTGGCCTATATTACGCCAAATGAATATTTTGCGAATTTTATATATATATTATTAAGGAAGACACATTTAAAATTCCAAGTATATGATCTCGGACGTTAGTAAATGGTAATAGGGACTGTCCTATAATAACGTCACGCTCCGTGAGGGATAGGAGAAAACAACAATAGTGATATTCCATATGTAAATAAATGAACAAATAAATACAACAAGGTAGAGTACCTTCTGCATTTTTAATAATTTTGAACAAAATAAATATGTTGACGTGTTAATTATTCATATTTTGAAATTTATATTCAGTTATATTCTTCATGTTGCGGTTTATGGTGCAGTATACTTAACATAATTTTCAAACGATTCAGTTTTGGTAGGGGAGTCTAATTAAGAATATAGAATAATCTATATTCTTTGGGGAGTCCGGCAAGCCTGACCGGTAGTTTCATAGGGTAGTTTACGTATAGCGTTACTATGCATGACAGTGATGGAGAATGTGTTCAAAACATATTTTTGCGTACTATTTTTTAAATGATTTCAACAATACATATATTTTTATATTTATCCATTTACAGTCATAGTGAAACAAATAATATTTAATTAAAGATTATACATGTATTTTACATTCTTCGCAGAAACGTGTATTACAAATTATAGCATAATAGTTTATGTTCAGAATCTGAACATCGAAGTATTGTTTTTTTCAAAAACTGTAGTATTTTTAACAATTTTAATATATCTTTGGCTAAATTAAAATGGGAACGATATAATAAATATTGATTTAAAGGTGGATTATATATATATATGTACATGTCAAAAAAATTATTGTTTGCAATAATGTACAGTAAAACTTCTATCTTGATGAGTGTATGTACATAACATCTAGTTCGTATATATAACTTATATACTTATCTTTTATATTAAGTTCGTATAAATCAGATTTTACATTGTTATTAAATTCGCACGCGCTGTATTTATTGTCATGTATTTTGATATAACAATTATATACGTATAAGTACAAGAATAATAGCCAATATTTGTTCGCTCATAAAAGCAAAATTACTTTCTTATGAAAATGTAAGATTACTACAAAGTTATCTTTCTCATAAATATAAACAGTAGGTTACAAAATATTTCACTAAAAAAACGCTTATGCTTTGATTGTTGAATTGTATCTAGAGATTCGTTTTCTTTAATTTCTAGAAGCTTAGATATATAGATATATGTATAGGTTGAAATTTTATTTTATGCAGCTGAAGTAAAATTTCTAAAAAAAAAATTGAATTCAAGCGGGTGTCAGGAATTTACCATATAGTTAATTAATCTTTTTGTGTATGCTACTACGCATTTCAGAAATACAAGTTACATATTTCACCAATCTTGAACACTTTTTTAAAGTATGATTGTAGCCTGTTTGAATTATTTATTTATACTGAAGCAGCCACATTTTACACAATAACGACAAAAAGTGACGCATTTGTCTACATAACAACTCTCAAGGATAACGCTGAGGTTGTTCTACATTTATAGCACTGAATACTTTATAACATCCATTCTCTTTTTCTATAACAATTAAAAATTATAAACAATTAAAAATTAAATTAAAAAATATAAACAATATACCTAAATACCTACAACTTATAGCTAATAAAACAGAAACACAATCCTTTTTTACCGAAATGCAGACAGTTTTATAAATCATAAAGGTTAGAATGTATATACTTTTGATATAATTGCAATGTATATTTTGGTCGTATTAATGTTAATGGTACACTACACATCGCATGCTGATAAAATGGCTAAGGGTACCCTTAGTTGTCAATGGAAGAAAAAAAATTGTATTAATTGAAAATATTAAATATATATTCCACCATTCAACTTAATTTTCTCTTGAAAACATATATTTGTACAAAGCGAAGAAAAGATTTTTCACGTTTATAAATAATGAACAAATTGAATAAAAGACAGAAAGCACCAATTAATACATGTACAAAAATGAAAGACCATCCAAAAGAGCAGCAAAATGCTTTCTGAAATATAAAAAACATAACATTTTAAAATATATAAAAGGCACTAATTATGGAATATATGTATAAATTATTTTTCAAATAATATTTTTAACAAATAGTAAAATAACAAAAAATAATATATACTTTCTCGAAATATAATTATTTTCTAAGAAACGTCTTTCAAAGATTTGTTAAATAGAATCGGTCATCAATATAATTTTTCAACAATACTATATGTCTATGTGGCATTTCTAAGAAATATTTATTATTTAATCGGTAACTTATTAATATATAGTTACATTATTTAATTGAAATGAGTGTTTATATTCCGCATACACAATTTTAAAACAAACTATTGACTTCTATTCTTATCAATTTATACTGAAAGTGACACAAGCTGAACGAAACTGACCATTTTCGATCTCTATTATAAAAATTGAAACATAGCCTACTTCCATAAACTTGCGTGATTGTTTTCAAGTGTTATTTATTTTATTTATGTACCCACTTGTGATGACGAATTAAGACTTTGACGTTGTCAATTTACGAATTCATTATATATAACCCATATGGTAAACTAATATTACACAGAAGTAAAATATTTCATTCATATGTGTTCATACATGAGTTCCATTTATAAACATCTTCGAATCTTGAACTTATAGCAAACCAAGATAAAAGAGAGAGAGAGGGGGAGATTGAGAGAGGAAGTTACCCTCTCCCAATATAGGGTTGTAATACTTTACCGTTTATGTATAGAATGATAAACTGCATAAAAGAAAAATTACTGAATCGTTTGACTATTTCAATAATCGAGTAATAAAAAAATAAATGTAGACAAAACACTAACGACATCGATGATAAACCATTTTATCGATTTCAACTTGATCACTTTTTACCCAATTAATTACAAATCAAAATAAATTTCCATAATTTGTCCATAAGATACTCATTGGCTTCACCACTGTGCAAGTACAAGTACCAAAACAAGTATAGTATGATGAAGCTAAACCGAACTTCCACAAAAACACACTTTTAATGTATCAGTAGTGTAATGTAACTTACTTCCGAGATGAGGGTGATAAAAAGAGAGCCAACGAAACCGGCACCAACAAAGAAATCAGGAATGAAATCGCGTAACGGCGAGATATGACGCATTTCGTCATTGGCTGACGTCACACTGTTCGATTGATCCAGAGAGTCGGATGGCTTGTCGTTGTTAAGATCAGCGCTGGAGTAATACCGATCGACATATCGAGAACTGAAAATGATGGAGGACAAGATGGCCGTTCTCTTAAAACAACAGTTGAAAACACACAAGAATAAGGAGCTTCACTATAAAAATACGATGATTAGAGACTAGATGATTACTGCACCAGATCGAACAAGGTAAAATTATATTATGACTGAATTATAGAAGTAACTGAGCTGATGGACAGTAGGTTGTGAAGAACTATCTGATTATTCGTATAGTTACCCGTAGAGTCCTCGTACGGCCAGGTTCACACAGTTGGCGATAATGAATCCAACAGAGCCGAAACAGTGCACGAGCAGATACGAGGCAGCCAGGAAGATAGCCGAGAATATCACCAGAAGTCGGTTGTACCGAGATACCTCCACCTAGAGTGGAGGTGGAAGGACAAGAGGGGAGGTCTCATACAGTTATTGTACATTTTAATTGAAACATGTATTCGATATTAGACTATAATGAATCATAGCGGAGTGTAGGGTTGATACAGGTTTTATAGATAATATAGTATAGCAGTTATGATAGTAAATTCATTTCTCTTCAAATACTATAGCGCTTTCAGTGTTTTATGATGTCATCAGTAGTGCATACTAGCTTTTAGCTTTTATTGTAGATAGTAATAACATCTTCCTGATTAAATATCTGTATACATAAATTGTTACAAATCTTTTAATATAACGCATGCTATATTAATAAATAGCTTCAAACAATATCTATGATAAACAACAATAAATCAACAAACTTTCAATATCTATTGATTTTAGCCTTTTATATTCTGGTTAACTATAACTCAAACAAAGCTGATAGCATCGGTTAAATTCGATAACTTTTATTTGTGTCTAAAAATAACTCACTATTAATATGCTAACACATGATCATGTGTGGGGATGATAACATAGCGGACGTGGCAGTAAATATGCTCGTAGTATCAATTACTCATTTATCTCAGAATACTTAAGTGCTTTCTACAATATATGCCATTTTAATTATATCAATCATGACACCACGAGTATGATTGAAAGCGCTCTAGAAAATATGATGCACAAAAATAAATAACTAAGATTACAATGCGTTGGTGGATAACGAAAGGTCATAATTCTTCTAAAGATTATTTTTCAGTACAACAATTAGTCTGAAAGAAATACACTGGTAAGGATTTTAAAACTATATTTATCAGTTGGAAAATGAATCGCTTTTAAAATTATAATACCGAAAAAAGTATTTGGTAAGATGTGAACTTTCGACTTTCTTATGATGGTATTTAAAACCAGAATAAAATATACTCTTTCATATTAAACTATTTTTGAAATATTGACGACAACATTTTTTAATGAACTGTATGATTCGGCCTGTCCCCAATTATTATTCAACATTTTTGGATTTGACAGACTGTCTTTAAAATCCACAGATTGTTTGACTTGCCATTTTATCACACCAGACCTGTTTTACATAGAGTACAAGCTATGTTTGGATTGTAAACATTTAAATATATATTTGTGGTTTGATGATAATTGATTCCTTTTGTTTGACCTTTCTGTAGTTTAGTCATAAACGTTGTTTTTTCCTTTAAACCATTATGATATTATTATAAAATGTTGTTTCTTATTTGACAGTAGCATTGATGTCTGGTTCTTCTTTTTTATTTATATTTGTTTTGATTTGGTGTTGAAGAATTGAATAGAATGTTTTCATTTACTATTATGAATATAATTATGAAATCAACAATAGAGACTTAATTGACAATTTAATTACAAACACATTGAATTTAAGTTAAATCAAATCTACAAAAATACATAAAAACTGAAGCTCAATAAATATTGCTTAATATTGTTAATTTCACTGACTGAAAAACCTGAAAAATGGCAAAAGGGCAAAAACTTTGTGAACAGAACTTTTCAATTGGCACACATCAGAAATAACATAAACCTCAACATTCGTCATGAAATATAACAATCAAATTAACAACAGCATTGTAGTTCAATCAAATTGGCGCAAAAGAACAGCTAGAGAACCTAGAATTAACATTTGCATGAGACATCAGTACATGGACCGCGCACAAAATATTAGAAATCCGCTAAAGTCCGTTTTTTGTGCAAAACTACTTATGGCTTTTTTTGTTTTTTCACATATTAAAGAATAGGAAATATTTTTTGTATGGTTTGGACTCAATTTTAGTGAAAATGCAAATTTATAGAAAATTAAACATTTTAAGCATATTTTCTTCTACTTTTGAATAGTATGTTACATATCGTTTGATCATATAAGTGTTTGCTATATGTTACAAGCAACTTTTTGCACAAAACAATTTTTAGCGGATTTTTTTGTTCCGGTCCATGTATTCATGTTTCATGCACTTTTTCGGCTGTACATTATTTCTGGGTCAACACCAAATTAGACTGGTCTATTATAATGTTCAATTAAATTGATAATGTTTAAGTTAATCAACCATAATGTTTAACAAAATGGATTGAAACATTGGAACTTTCGAATTCATTCGATATATATATATATTATATATTGCCATCTCTGATGACAGACAAATACTAATTTTCAGGTAATTTATATTTACACGTACAAAATAAATTAATACATATACACAAAAAAATTAATGTAAAACAAATAATGGACGAGATGGTTTTGATTTTTTCATTGAAGATATACCGAGAGAATAAGAAGAGATAAAAGTAAAGAGTGATAGAGTCACAAAATCTAGAGACAAAATCATTCCCTGATTTCAGGTTACGCGCTTTGTTTTACCAGATAACTTTTACAGTGTAAACTGCTTAAACGGGTAAGTAGTCTCGCTAGTCTACCCAACGTAGTCACTGTCGCAACTGACTCGTCGTCAGAGAATGAGAGAGAGAGAGAGAGAGAGAGAGCGAGAGAGAGAGAGAGAGAGAGAGAGAGAGAGAGAGAGAGAGAGAGAGAGAG
>JAUZND010067315.1:0-17442 GCA_034780555.1 Coelogynopora nodosa | reverse complement strand
ATGGGATATGGTCTATTTTTAGCCATGACTCATGAATCTATTTATGTATGGTCTATTTTTAGCCATGACTCATGAATCTATTTATAAGTGTGGTCGAATCCACTCTTCCTACAGGCGGTATGGTCTATTTTTAGCCATGACTCATGAATCTATTTATAAGTGTGGTCGAATCCACTCTTCCTATACTACTCGCTTGATTTCATGACATTGAAACACCTTGACCGCTTGATTTCATGACATTGCAACACCTTGACTGCTTTATTTCTTAACATTGCAACACCTTGACTGCTTGATTTCCTAACACTGCAACACCTTGACTGCTTGATTTCTTGACATTGCAACACCTTGACTTCTTTATTTCTTAACATTGCAACACCTTGACTGCTTTATTTCTTAACAATGCAACACCTTGGCTGCTTTATTTCCTAACACTGCAACACCTTGACTTTTTGATTTCTTAACAGTGCAACACCTTGACTTCTTGATTTCTTATATATTTTTTCATTTTAAAAGTTAGACACATTTTGATATATTTAAATACAGTAACTCACACCAAAACAAATTCACTATAATTCATGCTATGTTTACGCTTTAGAACGATAAATATATCTATGTGGTTCGATTTAAAACATTGGACTAATGTAATGTGATAAAAATATATAGTTGTCTTCATTAATTTGAAGCAAAAATTATTATTTTGCATCTCTCTCATATTACATTAAAATAATAATTTTAGAACGTATAGGAGCAATAGTATACTCTTTACATATATTTGTATTTTTGTTAGTAGTATAGCAAGTATGCATCCTAAGTCATATTTTCCTCTCGCAATGCTTACTATTTTGCCTTGTCCAGCCGGAAATAATGAAAGTCAACTCGTACCATCTCCCCCGGCTGTGCTTGGAAGATATATTTCAATTGAAGATTCGTTGGGTAGGTCTTCGGGTAGTCCACTGATGTAAATTCACCTGACTTGCTAGTTTTTGAATTAAACTCAATTTGACTTGGGGTTTTCTCGTTCCGAGACTCGGGAATTTCTGAGAAAATAATTGGATTTACGTTTTAAATAATTACAAACTAAATATGAAATTGGTTTAAAACCCCCATGATGCATAAAATATTAAATTAAACAAATTTAAAAAATATTAATAAACGTCATAAAATGTAATTGACATGATCAACAACTAAATATGAAACAATTACAATGTGAATGTTTTGCGTAAATACTCAATAAAAAAATGGTAGATTAAAAATTTTAAAATAATTAAATTGTAGGTTTTTAGTATTCATGAGACTTAAATAAAATAAATAATATCGAATTAATTTCATAAAGTACATTAAAATTAAAGCGCTATATCAATAAAATGTAAACATATCTAGAGAATCATTATCCGCTAGTAATTTTTATTAATTTAACATTTTGTATTTATATTTTATAAACATTGTGCATTTTATATATTATTTATATATATATATACAAAAAGGAATATAGTACTGTGTAAATATAGCCAATGAAATGAATAACATATGTTACAGTCAATAATCTTGATTCATTCATATACAATCAATTAAACGGTTCAGTATTTACTATATAATGATTTATACAACATAATTATTAAAATTATTTAATTTCTAATTAACGTATTGCCCAATACCTTTTAGGGTACAGTTTGTTAGCTTTTAGCCATTGTAACAAAAATTAGAGCAACTCTCTATTGCTAGAAATCCATTTGCGAAACTCGATGCAAATGAGCAAAGTATAATAAATAATTACGGCGACGCTTTCTGAACAAAAATAAAGACAATTTTTGTGTCAATCAATCAATGTCACCCTAGGAAGTTCCAGTGTTACAGTTTGTCAGGTGAGGACAATGAGGACAAATGAACTCTACGGATGTCTGTTTGTACTCGCCACAAACCTCTTTCAAGGAAAGAATAGGGGAGGGAGGTCAAAAATAAAGATTAATTTATTTTGACGACAATAAAAAAATAGCTAAATTAATACATCAATAAGGTGTGGAAAGAGTCGAAAAGAATGCATTACATATGTATGATTAAATATATATTATTTAGTACAAGGATGTACGCTGTCCCAATGTAATGTATGTTAGTTTGTTAAATGAACTTCTACCACATCGAAATAACTTTGTTCACAGCATTAACAGTGATATTTTATACAACTGTTAATGTGTAAATAAAAAATAGATAATTATTAAAACATTATTTTTTTACCACAACTGATAACTTTTATATGAGGTGGATAAAGTACGACTGTGTCAGTAACTTTATTCGTCATAGAAACAATTTATAAATTACCTATATAATGTTTTAACTTTTAATTAAGGCAAAAGCAATGCCACTATAATTAGTTAAATAATTAATAAGGCGTGTATACCAGTTTACTTTTCACATTGCACATATATATAAATATGTAATCATTATTATAGATTGATAAATTGATTTATATATGTAAGTATTATGTAATATAATTAACATTTTTGATTCACCTAACATTTATATTATTATTATGTATTAAAGTTTATCAATATAAATTGTTCAGCTTTAATTTTTTACAAAAATGTAAATTTATTATTTCCTAGTTTTACATTGCCGGAAAATTGTTTTGTTAAAATACATACATATATTTTACACATACGTTTTTGAACAATTTTCTTTCTTTAGTTATCGCGTCCTCAAGAAAAAAATTGTGACTGGTCTGATCTGAATGATTTTGAATTTTTTGTTTAAAATCTTGGGATAAAATTAATAAGTTTTCTCGAATTTGATTAGTAAGGTTGTATTTAAATGTTTTATTGTACTTTAATTCAGAAAATATTAAACTGTTTTAAAGTGACACTGTGTATATATATAGGTTTTTGCTTTTGTCTCTGGTAAATGCTTTTGATTATTGGTCTTTGTGACATATTAAAATCATACGAAGCAAACTTTCTTACTTTTAATATTGAAACTTGTTTATTGTGTACAAAACTATTTATACTAAGTATAATCTGTTTTAAATTTAATTTAATTTATGACATTTTAAACACATACTGTATTTGTCATAACGCGTTTTGGATTAGTTAATTCAATTTAATCGATCCTCCATGTCTAATTCTCTTTGTGATGTTGGGGTGTTTAGCATATATTTACACAGTTTTCCTATTATAGTTTTATAGTTTCAGTCAGCTAAAGTTTTTTTTATATTATTATTATTATCTTATTTTTTATTAGCGCATTGATTTTAGTCACGTTATTAAAAACGAAGATTGCATAACTTATACAAAACGTAAATGTTATATTTTAAAAAGGTTTAATTTACTAAAAACCTATTCCAAAAATATGTGAACACAATAAATATGAAACGACGTGAAATATTATTAAACTTTAATTGATATTTAAACCAGTCAAAAATCATATAAATGTAGAAATTGGTCATTTAAATCACTGTGGCGATGTATGATTAAATTTAAATTTAACTATATAAGTTAGTATCACATATTGTTTTAAACTATAAAACAGAAATATTGGTAATATTTTAGAATCTTCTAGCAACATAACAAATAAATAGCTTATATATATATTATATATTCTTTTTTATTTGTTATATTTTTTATATTACTGAAGATGTGTGTATAATACAGACGAAAATATTGTCAACATTTCATTTTTTTACTAAAAAATCATGGTGATCCTGTAATACCGTTTATAATGCTTTGATACTTCACGAATTACGATGTTATAATTTTAACATCATATATGACCCCTTAAATTATTCATTTTTGTTGTAAAATTTTAGGGTAATGCATGGTACCGCATTATAATTAAGCCTTAGGATAATAGACATATATATATATAGTATATTGTTTTTCCGGTTAATTCACAATTATCATAGTGGAACATAAAAACAAAACAAAGCATCATTCTACGGTCATAAACATAATCATAAAGAGATTCATTAAAATGCACATATAGAGATAACAATCAACAGCTTAAGTCACATAATATATCTGTTTTCTAGAGCATAAAAGTCGATATTATATTTATATATATATATACACCGTCTATGTGGAATTGAGTTGACATTATTTTGCATTATATATCCGCCGGGAGATTTAAAATATTGAGATAAACATCTTGCGTCCTGAGTTATTGATGCCGAAGTTAGTTAATGACTATCAACAATTTTCGTACGAAACATTGTCTCTTTCATATTAACATTTTATGTAAAGAATATTGTATACTAAATATTGTAATCCAACCGAATTTGACATTATGCCTCAAGTTGTTCGACTATATATATGTTTACCTTTAAATTATTGATAGACATGTCTTGCATATAGGAATATTGGATAGTATAGTATATATTTTTCAAAAAATAAAAATTAAACTTTTATGCAGTCGATTACACGACTTCAAACAAAAAGACAAACATTTTTCGATAATAGGAAATGGTTTTTTTAAATAATAGTTCCTTTTTTTGTATGCCTAACATATATTTCTTCATTTTTTTGTAATTCCACATATTGTTCTTTAAAAGAATTCAATTTAATTTGAAAAATATTTGATTAATTTTGAAAATGATGTAGATCATTACTGTTATGAAAATACTCAATTGTTAAAGAATCAGTTTAATTAAAAAAAAACATTATACAAATCTAGTATGGATAATATATTTGACCATAAAACGTAAGTAATTACTGTTATTATACGCTATAATTATATAGTAATTTAATGTAATATATACAATGTATATCTATATATAACAATGAGAGTAGATATTATTTTAAAACAAATGAATGTAGAAAATTAGTTATTTCGCGTAAAACAATATTGTATGAAAACTACGATGCCGGTAGCAGCGATATCATTAACAAATAAGTTGAATATCGCTTTATTCAAAAGGAAGTGTAGACATTTTAAAACATATTAATTAGGTATTATATCATAAAGGGTAAACAAATAATTGTGACGTTTGAAAATTGACTCCCCAGTGGCAGAAATATATTGGTTAGTTATATATATATATATATAATTATTATATTATATTATAAACATAAACTTCGAAATATTTTAAAATAACCGAATTCAACAATAATAATACGCTCGTTATCTTTTAAAATTTGAAGAAAACCTAACTGACTTAAAAAAATATATATTTAGTTAAAAAACGTTTGCCAAGTCTCCTTATTGTAAACCTTAGTTAGTTAGTATAAAAGCGATTTTGGGTTGAAATCTGGCTCAGTTCATCACTCAAAATTCGTGTTCCCTTTTCCACCTGAAATCGTTCAGTTCATCTGCGTCTGGCTGGAGCTGACAATATTGAAACAACAAAAAGAGGTTGTGCATAACTGACTTCTGGTAGAACAATGCCTTGCCAGGGTGATGGATAGGTGTAAACACGGGGAGCCAGTATTGGCCCGGCCCTGCTGAAATCTGATAACACGCGACTCAGGTGAAGGAAGAGGAGAACCACTTAGTTCATCATTGCAATCATTGCCAGCAATCTTCCAATTGTGTTCAATGAGGCAGTCGTATACACCCCACGTACTCAAACTCCTTTCGTAAAAAACTCGTCCCCTTTCATACTCCCTTTAAAGTTATATAGTGAAGCTGCGGTGATTACTGTTATTTCTGGAAGTTGGCTCCGTAAAACTTTTTAAGTATGTTTATTCGATATAAAATCGTCTATTGTATTGAATAATATATATTATTTTGCATTCACTAAGATATGTACTCTTTCATAGCAAGACTTCAGCCCAATAGTAGAATGTTTTGTTTATAAACAACGTATAATACATTAATATTTATTATTTTGATTGGCATCGAGATAATTGATATATAGCGTGTTCTATAAGGAACAAAAAGTTCTAAACTGATATATTCTTCCTCGACAATGGGGAAAAAGTCTAAATGTATATGTGTAGCGTATAATGGGACTATAGCTTCCTCACTCACCCCAAATGGGCGGTATACCATCACCCCGTATATCTTCTTCCATATAGGGCGTGGCCTTGACCTTGTTGCGCGAAATGAATTCAAACATGGCGTTAAATCCCTTGGCCTCCACCTGATTCCTATCCGACTGGAACAGAATGGTCATACTCGGTCCATCGGAGACGACCTGAACACTGTTGGCAAGGCCGCATATTCGTGCCAGCCTGGCGCCACTTGGTGAGTCACCCTCCGACACTATGATTACGTCACCGGCAATCCGAGCGTTACATCTGGAGGTTTATTAAAATATTTCGAAGGAAGCATGTGGATTCTTTAAAATTTGTCTCTATAATATATACAATATGTAATATGAGAATAAAATATATTTAAACATTTAATCTAAAAAATAATGTGTAGCATTTAAATTGCCTATCTTTGAACATCTTTAAAATGTATTAGCTCTAGCCTTACTTTGAGTCTGACTATGCTTTCAAATTGAATCTAGCTAGCTTCGGATTGTCTAATAACTTTAAAACCTATTGGTAGGTGTGAACCCATCTGGCTTTGAAATTGAGACTTTGAAACTGTAACTTTGAAGCTCCCTAACATTGAATTTAGGAAGCTTTGTAACTGAATCTGTAGGCCTGCAGAGTTTTATAATAACTTCGACGCAGAACAATATCGAATATTTTCTTGTATATTATGCATCATGGTGTTGTGAAATAATATAAGGAAATAATTTGGTTAATTTCAAAGCTATATATCTAAGCTACTAATGGAAATATTCTTAGTTTAACTTTCAACTATTATTTTTGATATTAAACAATTTAAAACTGTTTTAAAACTATATATATATATAATGTAAAACGGATTCTAAGCCAGCTTGATGGAATACTAATAATGAGTACAGACAAAAGTGTTGAGTACAGTACCTGTCCCGATATCCCTCCATAAGGATGTTCCTGAAGGTGACCATAACCCTCTGGCCAGGTCGTCCCTTGAACTTGTAGACACAATGCGAACCACCCGGATAGTTCTGTGGATAGAGGGGGGAGAAGAACCGTCCCGTACTGCTCAGACCAAACTGGCCATCTCCGCTATGGAAGGACCGCGAACACTTACTGCCGAATTCAAGTTGACCGTCATTTTTAAAGCTGTCTGCGGGAATAAATAAGTATTTGTTTAATACAAGTCTGTATTAGCACAAGCCGTATTACCAGTATAATAACTAATCAAAAAGTCGTAAGATAACCAAAGGATGGAGGAGGAAGGAGGGGGGGGGGGGATATAATGTATAATAATATAATATATAATTTTAATTGACTGAAATTTGAATGGTATTCTACCATAAGGAAATGTTCATCTTTAATAAAAATAGTAATCATGATTTAACGTCAATAGCATTATCGTTAGTCCAAAAATTGAAATACAAAAAATTATTTCAATATGTGCTTATACGAGATAACAAACCTTTTTATTATTCAAATAGGTAATTAGTTTGTGCTATATATATATATACATTTACATAAGTGTATTAAAAATTAATAAAAAATAATTTTATTGTGTTGATTACTGAAATATTTATCATATCATCGGGAACATGTTTACTATGTATTTGCATATGTTTAAATATCGTGTTATGCATGGATTACAGAAAAAGAAGTTTGAACATTTTTATAGTAATTAAGTACATTTTCAGTAATTAGTTTATTAAATTTTATATTTTTGAATAGCTGATGATTTATAACTAATTAATTTATACTTTAGTTTCGTATAATCTTACAAATAATCTACTAATGAATTTAAAATTAACATTAATTTGATCTAAATGTTACAAATCTATTAAAAGTTATTTTAAAATAATAATCTTGTAAATATGTGCTACTATTTAAAACACTAATTTTGTTAAAGTATTATAATCGAGGGTGGAATCCTCGGTCTATAGATGATTGCTCGCCCAATTATCTTTCAATTACACATTTTTAATCTATATACAATTTCTGAGACTTGGCAGAAAAATGATATACCGAGTCATACTAGCAACAGAGAAACGTATAAAAGCGCGCATTCCGAATGTCGCGCTAAACTTCCTTGTCTGCCCGTATATGTACTGGAACTTTTTCGAGAGAGGCCAAACACTCCCACAAACAAGGGAGAAGAGCGGAAGGTGGCATCATCTGTGGAATAGGCGACACTGTTTGTCAGGTATAGGTTGGCTGCTGTGTAGTTTCATTTCAAACAACAAAAAAAACAAAAACCCAAACACGATCTGGAAATGAACTCAGGGCTATCTATCTCTCCGCCTTACATATAGAGCAGCGAGCTCGCGGATCGAAGTCGACCCAAAATTGGAAGGACGCCGTTGAATTCGTTACGTATACCACATTTAATGCAAGCAGCAGGCAGAACAACACAGCATCGATAAATGTATTTGGATCGAAGCGCGGGAGAAAGAATTATGAGGAATGCTGTGGTGTCTGGTTTTCGGTCACGGTAATCCACACAGATTATCTGGTAATCAGGGAATGATTTGTGAACGAGCGTATACTGCAGCATAAGATTGAGTAAGGAGATGTTGGAGGATGCGTTTCCTGTATTGACTATAAAAGTCAAGTGTTGAAATCGTCATCATTTATAGTTCTGGTCGATCTTAAGAAATTGTTTTCAAATAATATCTAATATATAATTGAAAGTAACGTAGCCTTTTTTATAACTTCTCTTTCAATGTTTACAATGACATTTAAGTTGACATTTATTTTTATATAACATAATTGTGCGATACCTACATACAAAATAGGTTATACTTAACAATATGTATCTAGAATTGGAAACATATATTTTAACAGAGAACTCTATATAACCGTTCTTAGCAACATACAAGAGTAAACCAATGAATTAAATGATTTAAAACCATTTTCTGAATCCCTATAAATAGTATTTTATTATTCATATTTATTTATATACCTTGTTCACTATCCAATAAAGGCCAAAATCCCTGTACCAAATCAGTTTTAATTATTTTTTAAATACTGTATGATTAAACAATTCATTACTAATTAGAAATTTCTATGGTCAGAGGCTGCAACTTTCCTCTCCAACAGTTCTTATGACCCTCGACATGCATGAAGTATTCATTTATTCGTATACAATTGCGTGTATATTTCCAGAACCTATAAAAATCTAACTTACGCTTGCTTTTGTTATTAGTAGAATCAATTATCAACATATAATACTTCCTACTTAATTGAAAACAATCATACTTCACAATACTATTTTTACAATTAGATTTAGTATATACTGTTGAAGTGTAGGTATTTTTAAAACTTTAAATAGTCAATATGAATATATAATATTACACAGAGTTTTCATTAAATAGTGAAAATAGCGATTCTATCCATTTGGAATAAATGTAGATGAAAATTAAATCATAAATATTAAATCCAATGGTGTCTAAGGCTATTATGTTGCAGAAAGCACACTTTTACTCTCTTTAATTTTGGCTAGATTCGTGGGTGCATAATCCCAGGTGTTTGTAAATCGAATTTCTGCATTTATATATATATATATAACGTTCTCAGACAAATTAAGCACAAGTACTGCTGGTCACATATTACAAATGACAGTGACATATGTATATATTAATCTAAATAATATAGATCTATCATATCATTGTGTTTGATTTAAAACTTCTCGTGATCTCAATGAAATGAAAATGAAAATGTCGTAATAATTTAGTTACCTTTGCTTCTAAAACGAAAGGATCCTGTGAAGGCTTGATAAATGTTTCCAGCCTTATTGGAGGTGGACAGTTCAATGAGAAGAACTCGGTTTTTGGAGTAGAAGGTGGTCTGAGGGAGATTTTGAATTGTACCACAGAGCTCATGGTCGGGGACATCGTCTTCGTTAAGCTCAGCACGATCAAGATCCAAGAAGAGACGCAGGTAATCCGTGCATCTTTGACAGGAGCAGAATATAAAGCGCATTAATTATTAGTTAATTTTGTCCCTATGTGTACATTTCAATTGTTTATCATGCCAAAGTAATATCTCATACACATGTACTGTACATGAATTATGTTACATACTTCGAATTTAAATATGAGTGTATTTAACCCAAAGTAATTTAACCCATTCAAAATGTAACGTATAACATAAATGTATGTCAATATTATAGTTAAATCAATTATGTATTGTAACTAGTTGCTCTTTAATTTATATTTGAAAAGATCACGCATGAGTCAGAAAACAAGAGGCAGGAGAGGTGTTTGTCAATCATTAATCTATCTTATACATTTTCATCATCTAGGCTATATCCGACATGTTAATGACGCATATATGACTACACTAAATAGGACCAAGAACTTAAGCGATGAAACGAATTTAAAGATTCATCCACTCTTTATTAGTTTTCTCAAGGAGCATTCTGCCCGACTTCTTCTCAAAAGTTAAGTTGGAAAGGAATTCTTTCTTGCCTATATAATAGTAAGTGGAAAAGAAAAAAGCCCCGACTTTGGTCCTTTTGGTCAGATCCTGGCCGAGGAGGCATCTGGGGGATGATCAACCGTCAAAAGTAACCCAGCCGGATATACCAGTGAATCGGGTGTATAATCGAATCAGGCCTATAAAGAAATGAAAGTGAATACTCGTTCCCGGAAAGAACGATGTACATAGTACATCAACGATACTCCCCCCCTCTACACCATATTAACTTTTTTTTGTCGAAAGTATCGAATGAGTTAAAAATAGATATTTCCATTTTTAATGTATTTTTACCTCTCTATACCTGCATAGGCCAAAGTCTCGATTTTCATCACAATATACTATAAGTCTATTTAACAACTGAGGGAAGAATAACTATACGGAATTACCTGGAAAATAAGACGAAGATATAGTGTAAATCAACTTAAAAGCTGAAAAAGTCAAGTTGTTGTTCTCAAAAATGTGTTCCTCGTCTCTTAAGACTCTATCGTTTTGTATGGAATAAGTAAGGTAAAAAAAGGACTGAAGTAAATTCTGCTATGACAGATAAAGTCAATTTCATTCCTCCAACTCGGATATGCAACGTTACAAATTGTTATAACAAATTCAAATGATTAGATCAGTCTATGATCCAAAAATGTTTCACAATATATTGTCATATTGTCATCTCTATAATAACTATTGTGTCTGGCGCCAAGAAAAAGATTTTAGAACAGTTGGAATTGAATAATTTATTTGGAAAAAAACGAAGCCATGTTCATTATTTAAAAGGTTTATATTTACTCTATAATAATAAACGATCTATAACAAAATAAATGATACATTTTGCATATCTTCAAATGTATGTCTTACATACATATAAGCTTAATTATATGCTATATGTTCAGTATAGAATTTATTATTTAGAGCAGTTACAAAATATCGCGATGTTCCAAAAGATTTCACGAGAAAGAAAGAAAATGCTAAAGTAATAAATATAATATTTAAAAAAGAAGTACAAAAAGATGCATTACTTATTCTCTGAGAACGGACAACGTTATTTGTCAAGAAAGCTGTTACCACAATATCATATATTTGTATTATTATTTTTAGGAAATATTGTCTGTATTTATTCATCCAATATATTAATTCTGAAGTTACACTCTTGTAATTATTTTTGACACTATTTTGGCCGAATTTAGTACTGAATTGACCAGTACTTCAGTACTTGTTGCATTGCAGCAATTCAATATTTGACATATGAAAATATATGACAGCGAAAATAATCATACACTTATACAAAAAATAAAGGATTATTCATATAATATTATAGATATTTTCAACAAATCTTTTTATTATGTTAAATTCGATCCGATAAAATAATCAAAAATCAAAAGTAATAAAAATTATGTACTTTATTATCAAGAAGAGCAAGTATAAAATAAATAGTATAATTTGACATGTAAACAAATTAATTTACGTTGAAATGACTCTACATTTGAGAATTATAATAAACAATAACAAGTTCAATAAGTACAGTAAATAGTATGTACATAAAATACACATAAAGAATAAGAAAAATAAAACAACCAAAAATGATGATAATAAATGCTTTTTAATCTAAAATTCAATGGAGAAAGTAACAATAACAAAAGTACCTCTTTTATAAGGGGAAGTTTTCAGAAAGTGCAAGCTGCGCAGCTCAGTTTTATTTTTAAAATTATATATCATTTTCATTCTTATGTTTTAAAAATATTTAGATTTTACATTTTACATGTTTGTGCTGTTGATAGAAAGGGATTGTAATGTATATTATTTTGCCGGAACAACCTATTATATTTACTATAATAAAAATTGTACATATTCATTTTTAAACAAATATAGCTTGTAGTAAATATTTTTTTATGTAAAGGGATGCTTACAATTACACATATAACTAAATATAGATATATATGGCGGGGGGGTTGTTACATATAAATTCTACAACTCCATACAAAAACAAACCCATGGGATGAATTCGAAGAGGAAGAAGGAGGCGAAAAGATATATCAGAAGAGACAATTGCGACTTTACTTATTACATATATTTAAAGGTATCCAATAGTAGCAGGGGGGTTGAGTATTGTATATCTATATGAAATCGACCACAAATGTGTTGTATAGAATTAGACAGTAGTGTGCAGAAAGCATGAAATCACTGAAGGAAATGAGTCAAAAGAAAACCGAATTGCGAAGGCAGAGAAAGCAGAAGACCAAGATCTGAGCCTATAACGTAGAGGCAGTTTTGATGATCACTCAGATGTCAATAGACAGAAATCAAGTCGCAATTAATTCGATTTACTTTCATCGTCAATCTCAGACAAATTGTCTCAACCTGACAGAAGACGTGCTCAAAACTACATTCTAGGGAAGGAAGCAGCGTATTAGAGGGAAAATGTCTTGACAAAAAACTTGTTGCCGATAAGGGGGCCCGGAGTTCAGCTACACGAGTGAATAATACTCATAGTTTTATCGTTTTAAATGGTAAAGGAAATGTCATAGATATACAACATTAGTTGTGATAGATTGGATATACAATATATGTGTTTCTGTGTTTAATAAAAAGGAAATATAAAAAGATTTGATTTGATTTGATTTGATTGACGTTCACATATATTATATATATATGAGCAACTATAAATGTAAAAATAGTTTCTATATCCTTGTTTAAATCTACATAGTCTCTAATTTGAATTTGACAAGCCGTTTTTTTTGGGTTTTTACCAGCAAAATTAGTTTAAAAAAAACTGGAAAGGAGAAAAGGGTAGTCGAAGATCGACTAGTGAACCCTCTAGTTATGTACCATTTTATATTACGGGTTTACAAAAATAGATGACAATCAATAATTGTTTTTATTGTTAATTAAAAAAAAATAGCCCTTTATTTAAACTTATAAAAATGTAAATCAATTAACTGAATGAAAATGAAAGCTTTTTATTCGGTTACTCTACACGTTGCACCTAATTATTATTATTCTATGTTTTGCGACGACTTATTTGAAGGTTGATTTCAGAGAGTGAAATCTTTTACTGTTTACGTGTACGTGTACGTGTACGTGTTCGTTAATAACGTTTTAATAACACTTTTACATATAATATTGTGTTTTTAGCGTCCTATGAAAAAGGTATTTGGGCGGCCTTCACTGCTTTCCCGGCCTCATTGATATAGATATGTTTGTACTGGCGTACCCAAAAGCATCCAACACGCACCATTTTGCCATATATGCAAATATGAACCCACCAAGCGCGATAGTCACGTGTCATATAATGTTGCTGACTGTACAACATTTTGAAACTTTTTGCATTTGAAATATGCATTTCGTTGCGCTCAGTGTAAATACCCTCATTGAAATGTACGTATTAAACTTTTTGCAGAACGTTACGTCGCGTCGCGTCTCGTCGCGTCGTATTTGGTGGACATAGGTTTCAAGCAACTTTGAGGCACGCAATCATTTTTTATATATATTTAATTTGCGTAAATAATAATGGTCATAAGATGATTACAAAAGCCACGTCTAACAAAATTTTAATTTATAAAAAATTCATTAACATTCATTTGATGTATTTGCTTCAACTATGTTTGACGAAATTAAGTGATAATCTAGCGATATGAATTTTTAAATTTTGTTTCAATATTTTTTTAAATTCTTACAATATGAACAGATAGATATAACCGAAATTTACCGGATTATTAATACTTTTTATATTCAATGTATAGCGGCTATATAATGGTAATCAATAAGGACATGACATTTACATTGTTCTTGTACATCGTCATTCTTTCTTTGATAAAGTGAAATATTATTAAGTGTAACTATTACTAAAAACATATGTGGAGTAAGTATGTCATTCACTAAATTATCAACAAATATTTATGATTAATATAATAATAATGTTAATCATGGACTATTTTAGACTAAAAATAGACTATTTGTCTTTAATGAAATAACTTAATTAATTATTACAATTTTATTATGATTATATATACTATTTACAACATATTTTAACAAAATTTTATTTGCATATGATAAATATTTACATCTTGAGTTTATATTAAAAACAAATATAAGTTATAAAATTGTAAAACTTATTTTAATATTTCGATATGCACTTCTCAATTAGGTTTATACCAATGTTTAACGTCAAACTACGTCAAGAAATGTCACATGTGGTTCTCTTTAAATATTAAATAATTTATTTACAGAGAAGAAATATTTTTTAGCATTTTTGAGTAATGCATTATTGAACATCATATGGTTTTAAATAAATTAAATAAAGCAAAATATTCTAAAACAAAATATCATCATAAACTTTATGTAGAAACAAAATGTTTTAAACTAAATAACATTTAAAAAAACGTATTTTAAATAGAAAATAACTTCAAGACAACCGAATTATTGAATTTGAAAAGTTAATGTTCTCTGCGACAGACATTATTGCCTCACCAATTGACTGAACAAAAAAATCTGTTTCACAATAGCGTCATGAAGCCTGCTGGATTATATTAATAACTAACTACGGGAGACAAAATACTTCGCGCTAATAATGTTAGACGTTAATATAATCTAGCGTGCACAGAATATTCATTATCAATTATATAAATGGATGTTTAATTTAGGATCCCTCAACGACCACGCGGGAAGCTGAGTTGAAATTTAATTTTTATTCACTATAAGAGTAAAAAACTGAATACAACATTTTATTATATATTCGTACACAGGGTTTGAAAATCCGCTAATGTACCGATTTAAAGGTGGTAAAACCTCCGACTGGTGATATTCGTGCCACTTTTGCCGAGAACAATTGAACGCCAATTCTTCCCTTAGGTCCCATGAGGGTGGCAGACGTCCGCATGTTAACACTGTCACATATCCATTATTTATATAAATATAACTATAGTTTACCGGTTATAACTGGCACTCACAAAATGGGAATACAAACGAAATATTTCTCTTCTTGTCCTTACTATGTGTGACTGCATAAATATATAAGTGAAATTTCGTGTCTATATATTTAAATAATAAGAATGACTAAAATACCATTGCCAATCTATATATACGTAACTCCAATTGAATGTGTTGAAATAGTTAAAACGTTTTAAATTTTTATTTGTTTAATTGAATGATTTATTTGAATTAATTGTATATAAAAGTTTAAATAAATAAATGTTATATTTGTTTTAAAAAAAATGATCTTTAACACTAGTAGTCTCACAGTCAATAACATAATCACTTTCAAAAACACTTTTAATTTGCTTTTGACGAATGTATAACAAGACACATTTTCCAAAATGACCGACGTATTATATTCGGAATTTAGCATTCTTTTGTCGTAGTAAATTTTATTGGAGGCCTAACTGCATAGCTTGTTGATTATACTACTAGAATCGGTTGGCTAAAACAGCTAAAACAGAGCAATTGTCAAGATATTACAATGCCTAATTTGATATAACTCATTATGATAAGTTTTTAAAAGTAACAAATTGTTGATTGAATATTTCATTCAATAATAATGTGGGAAACAATATACAATTATCTGAAATAATTTTATTACACATTTGTTATTTTGAATAACAATAAATTTTTCTTCTAGATATTCAATATATTTCATAAATTGAAAAATATGTTAAAACGTCATGCATAGGTGAAGCTATAAATAGCTAACATATATTAGAATGAATGGCTGTAGAAAAAACATATAACCAATGAAACAAGGCAAACTATTTTATTAAAAAAATAATAACAACAATTTAGCTAAACACTTTAGTAATAAAGACACTGATTTTGAACAATGCGCATAAATAAGTATATTAGAAAGTGGTGATTGCTGCAATTCATCTGATCGACGTAGTCAGGAATATTATTATATAAATAAATGTAATGGGCCATTAGTCTCAATGGCCTTAAGACTAGAAGCGCATACCTTGCTGCCTATTTTGATAATTGTTGTTTTTCATCTTTTTGTTTTGGTTGTATTAATAAAATTATTGATTTATTTGATTATTAACATTTTTCATAATTATTTCAAAAATTTAAATTATGCTTATCACAGCATTTTATATTGTAAATCACGTGTACAAGTATAATAGAAAAAAGTATATAAATATCGAAAAGTTTCTTTCATAAAATTATTTATAATATAAAGTTTATTTATGGTACTTTAATTTTTTTCTCACATTTTACATAATTCTCTGTTATGTATTTCTACTTTCTCTTATTTTATGTGATTATCTCTTATTTAAAAAAAGAAAGATATACATTAAATAAGGGATAATTACATTAAATAAGTGAGAATTACATAAAATAAGAGAGAAATACATAAAATAAGAGAGAAATACATAAAATAAGAGAGAATTACATACAATAATAGAAGTTATACGTATATGTAAAGCCTTTGGTCTGCAATATTCCTTAGAAAATCACATTATTCCTTTTTATGAGTTTTAATGTATAAAAAGTTATTAGCGGAACTACGCTGTTAAAATTTATAATTTAAACATTCAAAGAAATTCGCATTCGTTTGAGAATATGTAGATTATGTAAAGATTAAAGATCAAATACTAAATCATACATGTATATATATCGTAAGTTTTATAAAAAGGTACACATTAACTGAACAAAACGGCAATACGAGTATTTAATAATATATAAAGGGTTATACAACTATCTTATTAGCATCAAACATTATACCTCAAACAAATATTATTATTATATAATATAATCATACATTATCACATAAATAATACATAATATCTTCTGACAACAAATGGAAAAAATAAGTTAAAATCTTGCATATTAAATTATTCATACACTTTAACATTGAACGTGTTCATATTTTTGTAGATAATTATCCTATGTTGTCAGTGTACAAGAAGTCAAGTCCTAATTTCCCACGCATTATAGGAGCTAAACTAGAAAACAGTTAGAACTAACACACAGGGGCGGGGGGGGGGGGGGGGGGGGGGGGGGGGGGGGGGGGGGGGGGGGGGGGGGGGGGGGGGGGGGGGGGGGGGGG
>JAUZND010067304.1:0-17443 GCA_034780555.1 Coelogynopora nodosa | reverse complement strand
AATTATACTTTAAAACACATTTACTTGTTTTATTTATAAATGTAAAAGATAAAAACTAATTAGACACCATATTCTTCCGTTAGAGATATCAAATAAAATAAATATTTACATAATATCTAACTGCATCACACACACTTAAAGATGAACTTATAAATAGTACTTGTATTACATGCAACGATATACATCAATATTATTTATCAACAAAAATAACGCATCATGGAAAAATATAATACTTCAAATTGAATGATTTAATAATACTCTTAATAAACTGTTATACATATACAATTAACAAAACATAATTATAATAATTAATAATTTCAGTTACACAGTAAGCGCCATTATTCTACACCACGGCGAATCAATTAATATATGACATTATGCTACTTTAATATTTAATAACAATTCTTGGATCCATTGCAATGACACCACCACGGTTGAATGTCTAGATTACAGGACAGCAACGAAATTATATTTAAACAATTCCTACATTATTTTATATACCATTCATTCTGTTGATTTAGATTGATTAGTTCTTTTGTATTTTCAGTTCATAATGTTTTATTCTTATACATTTATTTAATTAAAACATTTTAATTAAATGTTTGTTGTATATATATTGATTCAAAATATGTTTAATTAAATTATTGTTATATAAAATTAAAAAAAGCTTTTAAAAGGCGAAAAGCGAAAAAATTTGGATCAACTTTATCATGCCTTTGCGTTGTTTTTTTATAAATAATAATGAATATTAAACTTCGCTGTAGTCTACAGAACTTAAGCGTACGCTGATCCTATGAGTCCATTTTGAATAAAAAGAACTGCTAATGTCAAATATTGTGTAGCCTAACACGCTGAATAGTTAAATTATACCGGACGTACTTCGCACAGTATTATATTTGAGGCGTGCTTTTAAGACTACGCTAGCTATAATTAGAGACTATTTATGTTATATTATTATGTGTTGGGTTACTAACACGTTTTATGAAGTCATTCAATTTAATTAATTTATTTTTATTATCAAATATACTCTCAGTTTCATTAATGTTATTATTATTACAAACGTTTGAAGATATAATTTAATTAGTATTTCGGAATGTCTTGTTATAGGCTTATTGAAGTGTATTATTAGTAAATACGGTTGAAAATATATTTGATTCACCAAAATGAGTCAACATATTTACATTTTGATCAATGTACTAAAAATAAGTTTATATGTAACATAAATTGGCAAAAACAATATAAATTTTTATTTACTATTTGTTAGGCTATGATATGTTACCAATACATATTAAGTAAATTAAATAATAAATCAATTTAATATTTTTTAAAACAATAAAGGTCTAACAATCAATATTAAACAAATAGGTAATTGTTCAGTTTGAAGTTAATGATTATAGATTAAACATAAACACATTTTAAAAAGAATGACAGTGATGTTCGCCTTATGCTTATCAACAGAATTTTCAATAAAATCAAATATAAATTATCTTGCTTGCGTACTTAGTGTAACATTCATCATATATATATATATAAATATATATATATATGAACATATTGATATTTTACAGACTTGTTGAATCACATTTATAGAAATCCAGAATGTTCTATATAAAACGAAAGCTCGTGTAAAAAAACTGCAGGTTTAATTTAAAACTTCAAATGGTGAATGTTTCTGTTCTGACTGTTAACTTGGGAGCTCTTTCGAGTTTGGAAGCCCTATTCAAGTTCTCTCACAATTCTTGTCACAAACTGGTTGCAGTATTTGATGACATCTTTTTCGAACGTAGAATTTTTCTGGATCTAACTTGAATATTAATATTTATTTAACCTTCTTTGTTTTAATTAGTGGATGTACTATACGTTTTATATGCACCATGTTCACTAAATGCATCAAGCAAACTAGTATAGGTCTACATTGGTATATGGCTGTATTGTGATGCCATAATAATGTCGTCACAAATGTGAAAGTAGTTCTATATTGTTTATAAATATATTGTTGATACTGTTTGTTTTGGTTGTTCGATATTGGCGACTACGTTTATTGTAGATTTCCGAGACTTTTTATTTCTATTAAAAAAACAACTTATGTCCCTTTCTCCTAAAAAACGAGTATAATCTTTTGGTCATGCAAGAATCATTCACTTAATTTTTGATTTTTGTGTCGCATTTTTTGTTTCTTTGTAGAATGATTAGAACAGAACAAATCACATCTGACGCACGCAACTTGATTATCTATTTTTTAGAGAAAAAGTACATTACATTGCTGAAGATGGCAATATGACAACTGGAGACAGCTTATTAGCCTCACATTTCGTCCATAATTTAATTAATTTATTTATTGAAAGAATATATAATATTGTTAAAAGAAGCATATTTCCGTATCACTATAATTGGAATAACTTGAAAATACAGCTTATTATCCATATTCTTTGCCGATAATAACGAAAGTGTAATGTTTAGCATATATCGATAAGTATTTAACAAACAACTGCATTGTTAAGTATATTACACGTTGTATGATATGTAATTGTTTAAATGGATAAATGATATATTATTTATATATAATTGGAGATAATAGAGAATATTATTTAATTCACAATAATGATTTAATTACATTAATTGAAAATGATTTAACGATCAGAAATATTGCCTAATTGTCTACAAATGTTTATTAATTTATATTTTATTAGATATTGAAATAAAAAAACTCATTACTATCTCCGACGTAGTCCATATGATCATATCCAAGGAAAAGGCGTTATTTTATTGTACATAAAATTAATGCAATGAATGATGTATTTATTACAGCTGAAACTTTTATTTCCAAAAATATAAATGGAATCCAGATTTTCCAAACCTATAAAAGAGTGATTTTCGCGCACATTATTTGTGTTTAAAATATATTTCTTTATCCGCAAATTTTTATTGCTCAAGTTTTCAACACATTATAGTAATTTTATATTAAATCAAGCCATAAACAGTTCGCGATAGTAGGTATAAGCTTACTTATATGTTTTCCGGCTGTCCGTCCTTAACAAATAAATTTTACTCAGGCAGTTCCTTTTCGACCTTACTGTAGTGGTTTCCACCTAGCATATGTACTAAATAATCAAATGTTCTTGCATTATGCATCAGTGAATTACTTTCAATAATAATTATCAGACAGTGGGAGAGAAGGTATGAAACATATGCATTATATACAGTTTTTGCGGGCCGCTGTTTTAAAGTATGTGCTCGGCTGTCTAATAGCCTTTCTTCACACTTCCTTCTGTAGAATAAAGTTTCCCTTGGTAATCGCCTCTAAAGATAGTGACATCCTGTATCATAACTAACCGTATTCTGAGGTATTCACTAAACAGCAATCCGATTCTGTGAGAAACTTGGTGTAGTGTTAGTCGTAGGTCTATAATGAATAAAAGTTAATATTTTACTTTCACAATTATAAACTTTTACATACTACAATTATACTACCTTTAAATTTTAAACATTTATGCCTGTTTGACTTGATATGCTTAATTAGTAAGCCTTAGTTAACTTAATAACAATAGTTAAATTTGCTCTATGCTCCCCATTTGTTCAATTAATAAGAACCGTGTAGTAAATAAAGAAATAGTTTTATTTCCATTAAAAGTACAAACTTTTAAAGAGGAACATTTAATAACAAAGTACATGTAGTTTTACGAGGGTACACAAGTACATATAGGTACATAATATAAAAAATGCATATATATTTTATTGTAATTGACAAGAGTTAAGGTATAATGTATATACATTTTTTAAAGGAGAAAACTAATTAAAGTGACAAAATGACAAATAATCGATTTTTGATGACGAGAGTATAATATAAAAAAAGAAGGTTAAATAGTAACCTCAACATAGGTCTTGAAGCTTGTTATTACATAAGAAGGATTTAGCGGCTGGGAAGAAAGATTGTCTGTAGGACAATGTTCGGCAGAAAAGTTCGGACTGTCCACCGCTTCGCGTCCCATAGAGATTATTTGCTGTGTTTTCAAGTATATTTTTTATAGAGGATGATCTTTATTGATAATAATAATAATTTTCTTATTGAATTTTTTAAAACTGTTTTTGAATTGTGTTTAATGAGATATTCATTTTATTTTAATAGTGCGTACTAACTACATTCTATAGTTAGGTAGTACGTTATAGTATTGTAATACTGAAGTTTAAATAGCATACATACCTTAAATTGGTATGACTTACATGAAATCGATATGTTATTCACTTGAATTTAAATTACTAATACAACATTTAAAAATGTCGTAATGTTGCTATTGCTTATAATTTATGTACCGCACTATTAAGAGTATTCTATAGTTTTTGATAATTAATATAATTAAAAAAATTTTGTATAGATATTACACATTATTTAAGTGAGTACCAGTAATTCAAAAGTAATAAAATTAATGTAATTTGAAGGATATTCTATCTTTTTAATATTTTTTCTATGTTAAAATTCATTAACCCTTCATGGGTCATGCGAACACCTATAATACAAAGTTGTCTTATGGGAAGTGTACATCAAAAAATGGCATGTAAAAATGTCTGTAAGAACATATTATTTTCATCACTGACTCCAAATTTCAGCTTGATTGGTTGAGTCATTTTTGAACATCTGGGTTATAATATGTTCTGATATGCTCTGTTGGAATATACTATAAAATACATCATTAGAATAGTGTTCAATAATATTTAGTTCTTAGCTATTATTTGTTGTTCAAAATATGACATACGAAATCAACGTTTAGCCACAAACAAATCGCTATAATAAAATTGGTTGCGAAATTTTAATAAGTTTGTTTGACATGTTGGTTTTCTCAAATTGATTATAAAAAAATGGAGCAATATCTAAGAGATTTAATAGAATTAAGACAATATAGTTGTCTGCTATATTACGCAATATTATCCAGTAGGCCTTATGTAATAATAAGGAAATAAAACCATGAAAATGTTAGACAATGAAATAATTTCTATCTATATAACTAATGGTGCACAAATCATATCATTTTTTAAACTTTTGTTTAACGTTACTGGAATATTAACGAAGTTTTACATTCACTTGAACATTTTCGATTGTGTAAATGAATTTGATGGAGTATTTTGTAAAATAAATGTTTAAAGTATAAAATTAAGCATATTCAAGTTTAAAAACATCCATATAATATTCTGCAATAATTATATATAATAACAAAATAAATATACTATTTTACAATAAATCTGGCTTGTTATTATAATGAAAACATATTCTGAACGATTTGACTGACTACCTTAGCATTGGTAAAATTATTAATTTTGATTAATATTATAATAATAAATGGTTTGACCAAGGTCTGCATAAGTCTAATGAATTCAGATCGTTTTTTGCTAAAAACAATTGTGCCATCATTTACTTCTAGAAAATAAATATAAAAGTAAATATAGAAATAAACAAACAAAGAAAACCGACAAAAAAGATACACAAAGATGAAATTAGAAGTGGTCGGGGCTGTATATAACAAAGAAAACCGACAAAAAAGATACACAAAAGACAAATGAGAGGAATTAATAAACTGGAAATAACAAGAGTATAACTTCCTAGAAAAAACTCAAGAAAACCAGTCAAAAGGAGATCAATACCAAAAGTGAAAGAAAATGAAGGAATTCCACCAAGTTATACTTGTACTTATAACACAGGCCTAGGAAATGAGAGGTTAATAAGTCATGCCTGAAGTGGTTATATGTTAACTAAAGCCATTATCCAGGACGCAAAACCAAAACGGACCGAAAGTAGAAGTAGACCCAAAGAGATAAATAAATATTTTAACATAAAAGCATTAGTTCTTTTTTACACAAAACCAAATGAGGTCATCAAAAATAAGTATTCAAAAAAAACATAGACAAATAAAAGTTCATTAATAATCAATTAATCAATTGAAATTTTGATAGGTGCAGATTAAGCCGGATCAGGCATGGTGAGTGAATTTAACTCATCCCCATTCAGGGTGCTCCTATAGTTTAAATTCTCCTAATCTCGTTGTAGTTTATAGTTTTCTTGTATATTCTTTATTAATTTTACAAAACAATTTTAATGATTGGTTCATGTCCTTATATTTATCAACCGAGTTCCATTTGTATAACCAAATCTTTGCTTGAGTCCCGATAGTATATAGTTAGATTGCTTGGTGACCGATCGACTTACTATAGAGAAATATAATAGATATGTGAAACACAATTTTAAAGATATTCGGTAGCTTGCTTTTTACATTATACCGATTCAAATTGACCGATTAGTAATTTAACAGTTTTTTTGATCTGGACTTCGACCCTATAAAGTTTTTGCTGAACACAGCATGGTCCAATAAATTGCAGTAATGGTAGTAATAATAGGATTTGATAGCAGCATTTCAGAGATATTGATTTTTGATTTTTGTAAAAAAAATTAGAAACATTCAATTTTATTAGCCACAAATTTTATTCTAATAGCGGAAAAACAAAAATTATGACAACAACAACAATCATCTATTCTTTTATTAACAAAAGTTACTAATTCTAACATCGTGTACAGCCTCTGTTCTTATGGGCAAATATGCGCTAAATGACTTCTGTATTTATTTAACACCAAGTTAAAGAATTCCTTTTATATGCACTATTTTATCGAAACCATTCTGTTCAAATGGATTCTCGTTGAGTGAATAGATTTCCTGTTTATTTGTAAAATGTTCATTGCTTAACAGAATACTTCTAATCGTTAGGGCCCGTACCCCTATAGTATAATAAATCACGTATATGGTTCTGGAAATATATGGAATTGCGTATCAGGTTGTCAGTGGCAACATATAGTATTTTTGATGGATATTATAATATAGTGTCCACAATACCTTGTTTTGTGATGCTATATAATGGTTTACTTGTACCAATCAATTTAGTAAAAACATTACTAACTAATAAACTGGAATTGCTAACTAAATTATTCAAATTTATTTGCTACAATAGATACCTATCATTATGGAAAATAATTTTGCAAAATCCATATTGTCGTATATGTTGAGACTGTGAATTACAATTTTTTTTTTTTCAATTTAGTAATGATATTATTTAAATATTTTTTCATATAAAAGTCCATAAGAAGTATATATACTTTTATTATTATTATTATATTATTCTTGATTATTCTTGGTTATTCTTGCCTATTCTTGCTTATTCTTGTTTATTCTTGGTTACATGGTTGTGCTTGGTTACTCTTGATTATTCTTGGTAACTTTTGGCTATTCTTGGTTATTCTTGGTTATTCTTGGTTATTCTTGGTTATTCTTGGATACTATTGGTTATTCTCGGTTATTCTTGGTTATTCTTAGTTATTCTTGGTTATTCTTGGTTATTCTTGGATACTATTGGTTATTCTTGGTTATTCTTGGTTATTCTTAGTTATTCTTGGTTATTCTTGGTTATTCTTGGTTATTCTTGGTTATTCTTGGTTATTCTTGGATACTGTTGGTTATTCTTGGTTATTCTTGGTTATTCTTAGTTATTCTTGTTTATTTTTTGTTACATGGTTGTGCTTGGTTACTCTTGATTATTCTTGGATACTAGTGGTTATTCTTGGTTATTCTTAGTTATTCTTGGTTATTCTTGGATATTCTAGGGTATTCTTGTCTAACTAAATCACATAGATTTATTTATAAACAATTATAATGTTTATTTTACTATATTATTATTGTTATTATAAATGTTAGAAATTTGAAGAGGAATTAGTATCTTAGAATACTAAAAAAAAGTGAAATAAAAGATTATTTTCGCAAATTTATTACTATACCATTAAATTATATAGCTGACATGTTGTGACTTTACTATCAATTTCTTGGTTTTATTTTACTTTTAATAACTAATAGAAGATTTATTTACTTTTTTAAGAAATAAAATACAATATTTATGAGCAAGTGTTTCACTAAAAATCAAAATAGTTCTTTTTTTGAATAAATCCAGAGTTGATATTTTTAATGAGAACTATCACAAATCATTTAAAAAAAGTTTAAATGTACATAACTTCAGGTTATTGCAAAATTGTAGAAATCAAACAAAACGAATTTACTTTAGGCTTGTTACGTCATCCGAAAAATTCCAATTCGTTTATAATCCACAGACTGTGTTTGTTATACATATAAATAGAGACTCCTTGAAACTACTTTTTTGGTTATAAATTAAATAGTGCTCTTTTATCACATGAGATAGATATCTCGTATGCTACACAAGTTTACTATATCACAATAACGTATAATGTTCCTAATATCAACAGAGGAAATTTAGTGAAGTTTTTTTGCTTTTGAGTTCAGATGTTACCTCTTTCATTAAATACAAATACTTTAAAATAAATGAGCGATCATAAATGTGAATATATAGAGAACACTCCCAATATCTCTTCCTTCATTTATCGAAATATAGAATAAAAACACAAGATCCTGCTCTCAGCATAGGTATTAAGAAAACTAAATGATTGTCATACTCCACAAATATCCTGTTTCCCCTCCCCTGTATTTTAGGCAAGCAGAAACCAACCGTAAAAGCCGGGAAGCAGTCGAGCAAAGGGTCAACAACAACCAAGGTGACCCAACTCACCCGTATGAGGGCCCTGGACAGTGATGACGACGAAGCCGGGGAGCCACTGGACTGCAGCCTTCCCGACTCCCCCTGGGAGGCGGTTGAATACGACCCCGACTTTCACGACGACGAGCTGGAGGAGAACGGCCAGTTGACCTGGCTACAGATGGCCAATATGCTGGCCGACCCGAGTCGCAGAGAGGCCACGGGCCTCATCGACACGCGCAGCTACGAGGAGTACGACGCGGGCTGTCTGCTCAAGGCTAGCCACAAGTCTGACTACGAGGATGTCGACTGCAAGTTTGACGCTGCAGCCCTTAAGACGGAGTTCTCATCTGTCATTCTCTACGATAGCGATGGGAAATCGCTGTCGCTTCTTGAGAGCGACTTGTCGTCGTACTACGACGCACTGCGTAAACTCAAGGTCACTGTGTATGTTCTTTCCGAGGGCTTCGTAGGTGTTAAAAAGGAGGCCCCCTTTTTGTTGAATTCCAAGGGTAAGGAGAGTACAACCTCGCCGACTATTTTAGAAAAGGGGAGCATTCTTCTCGGAAATACACTTGATTTCAGGCCCTTTGATATCATTGATCGTTTCGAAGTTGTACGAGTGTTGACCTGTGAATCGGGTTTGATTTCACAGTTGAAGAAGAAAATATGCTCGATTGAGTGTTTACTGGTAAAGCCAGATCTTCTTGCAGCAAATTTTGAAGAGATCTTGCAATTCATTGTCATGGGTGATCGGAAGAAGTTTGCTTTCGCCGGTCGGACACTATTTTGTTGCGACCAGGCCGACAATGCATCTGCAAGCGTGGTTCTGGCTTACCTGATGTTTGTCCACCACTGGACGGTCTCCGATGCTTATCTTCATCTCTGCAGCCAACGAATGTCCGTGAAGCTCGACAAGATTACCCTCAAGTCCCTACTTACAATAGAGAAAAAATTATATGGTAGAACACTTACTAAATCGCTTTCGAAAACTAAGCAGCCGAAAAAATCTGACCAGCAAGATCCCTCCAGCAGTGCGGATGAGACCAAAAAAAGCTCTAAATTAAAAAAGATGAAGCTCAAAAAGGGTAAATTCCGAAAAAGTAAAACTGAAGAAGAGTCCATTGAAGAGGAGGAGGATGAGGAAGAGGAGGACAAGCAGCGAATTGAAAAACTTTCCGCAATCCGGGAGAGACGACTCAAACGACGTAAGGAGAGAGCAGAGGCTGTTGAAGAGGTCAAAGACGACTCACAATAAGGACAATCTCTATATATTTATTATCTTTATGCGAATCAATATAGTACTCGAGGTAGGCGATGTCTTCGTAACTTTATTGCTCCGCTGTAACGGCGTGTTAGTTATATCATTTAACACATTCAATGTTAATGGTAATGTACTGCTGATGCAGTCCTTCCAAAGTAGACCTGTTGTACATAATAGTGTAGCATCTATGGGTGTATATAACGTTTAGATTATATTAAATAATAAATAATGGTAAAACAAAAGTAGTATAACTTACTAATTATAAATATTATTATCTACTTTAATGTAAATGTTGCACGATTATCTTTCTAAACATTGACTTGATATCGTGCGTCAAACAAGCAGTTTGTAGTTATCGACCGAAAACGACACCAACATGGACTGGTAAACGAATTAATTAGTATAGGCCTACTTCTTCACTAATTACTATTTATTCACAAATGGTAGGAGCCTGCCTATTGTATATGTAATACTAAGACATCGGGATTTTATGATTTATTTACTGTGAATTATTTATTGTAGTCAAATATGAAACTGCACATTTCACTATAATCGAGTAAGAAAAAATATTGACTTTATAGAAAATAAGTATTTTATAAAATTATCAAAAGTGGTAAGTGAAACAAAAATGCCATAGCTCATAAAAATGTTAAAGAAATATTATCAATTCAATGACATTCTATCCATCAAATTATTGTTTATTGAAGGGTAAATCCTAAAGAAATAAAAATTGAATACAGTTTTTCAAATGAAAACAATCCAATAAAATTCTAACGGCTAAAACAAGAGAAAAAATTATTTAAAAAATGTTATATAATTTTTTTTTTATCTTAACTTAGAAGTTTCGACTAGAATTATAAATAAAGGAAAGTAAAGGAAAACGGAATATATTGTAATTTAAAATATTCAATTTGTTTGGCTTTGTAATTCCTTTAATTCTGTTAATTATAAACTTTTTATAATAATTTTAAAAGATAAATTAATATTCTGTAATTGTGTTACAAATACGTGGATCATAATTTACAGAATATATGTTTTTACTCAAACAATTCTCTTATTTACTTTGCCGACAGAACCTTTCTGAACATCAAGCACAAATATCTTTCCAATTATAATTGTTCTCTGCTCATTTAAGAAACATATATTTTAAATGTTATGATACTTAATTGAACATTTTAGTAGTCAACAGAACACAACATCAATTTTTAATATCAAAGAATTTATACTTCAATTATCAACCAACTCTTCACAACCTTACAAACGAATTATACATATTGAATTTCATTTAATTGTAAATTATATATTACGTAAATACTCAAAATAAGCGCCCTGCTTGAAACTTCTTCAATATTATATCATTCTTGCCATGTTATATTGTATATTATTATTTATGATTTTTGTCTCTTTTTTTATTGTTAAATATCAATTTAATATTTGCAATTAATAAAATCTTTTTTAACAATCAATGCTGCATGATTTTATCTTTCTATTTAAATAGTTATGATATGTGTATATGAAAACCTGCTAATTTTAAATATGGCACGCGCCCCGGATTAATATTAACGTCGGCGGAGAATTTATGGAGAATATCATAATTTAAAGAAGCTAAATCATTTTATAGCCAACAATTGGAAATACTCATAATTCTCGTTTACTTAAACAAATTATGAAAAATTATTTTAAAAAATAGTTTACATCAGCTTACAGACCTCAGTTATAAAGGTAAATCAGTGAAACAATTTCCAAATTAGATTATCTACGATGATTAATATTTCATTTCATTATCTCCAAAGAAAATTAGGCAGAGATACTATTAACATTTGCAATTACAGTTAAGTTCTTTCTGTCTCATTAAAAATAATTAGATATTTGCAACACTAAGGTAAATATCACCTTCAATTACCTTTGTTAATATTGAATAGCCAATCTAGGTACTCTTGCACTGGTGTTGAGGGTAATTATTTAATTGTTACACATATTAACAGCAAGATGAAACTCTGTCTATAGATACAGAGACTTATGATATTCAGACTTTACAATACACGACCTATACTTCTTTCATCTCGGTTCGTAATTGTTCTGGTGGCAGCGCAATCTATAATACAGTGTGTTATATGCTTCGTTCGTGCTTCGTGTGCCGATATATATAAGGATGAATCGATCAATTAATTTTAATGATTTTTTCCGATAAGACAGACTGTTTATTAATCAATTTATTAGACAGTCTACGTTAGTAGTATAGAAAGAGTCAATTCTGCAGCAGTAAGAGGGGAGGGGGGGGGGGAGGGGCTGTTCAAAAAAATTTAAAAAATTAATAATTGGGGGTAGTATAACCTTTGAGGGAAACCTTTGCGATAATATAAATATGAATGCAAACGGTAGTCATTTGATTATTAGTTTTCTCAATTACAAATCCGTCGTCTACTAAATTGTTTTAAAATGTCAAAAACTGTCATTGACGCTTCTAACGTGTGCGATATCTTGCAAACCATTACAATTAGGAAGGCTAATCAGTTCAACACTGGCAGTAATAAGAATGCTTGTGGAAAACTTGCTACTACTACACTACTTTATTACGCCTACTACTTCTACTATTAATTCAATTCATGTTGAATTCCCTAGTCAGAAATATTTCGGATATTTCTAGCAGCGAAGAGGAGGAAAACAGTGATATGTAGGAGGTAGAGGAGGAGGAGATGAGTGAGGAAGAAATTATTAATAATATGAAATTCTATCACGTTGCGGGCTGGCACGATATTTCAGAATCATCAACGTCGCAGCCTATCTCAGTTCATCCACCACCACCGTCGACACCTATATTAGTTCATCCCCCATCAACACTACCAAAGTCGCCAGTTTATCCTTCGTCAATACTGCCAACTTCACCGCCTATTCTCTCATTTCCATCTCCTATTTATTCACATGATACTACATTCATTCAGTGTTAACAAGATTTGTTGAGTTTCAGCGTTATCGAACCCTCAGCAAAAATTGTACACGACACATCCATTGCAGAATCCAGAATCCACTCCATAATTTTAATTATTAGAAAGAAATAGTTCGGATTCGTACAATATACCGGGTTGAAATTTATCCATTGCAAATTGATATAAGTTAATTAAATTTACGGTTAATTGAAGCACAACAGTTGATGATCGATGAGAAACAGTCAAGTCGGAAATATCTAAAATATATAATGGATCCTCACAGATTGTTGCAGAGGCTCCTGAACCTATAGTTCGCATTTTGTCGCCTTTGAAAAATAAAGTGGTTAAATTCTTGTGTCGTAACCGAACCATTTTAGGACGTCTGGTATAAATTTTAGCATCATCGTCAAACACTATGTCTATATGTCTATAAACACAAAAGTCTATCAATATTACTAAATTGTGTCATTTCTTTCAGTTGTTGTGATTCTCCGTTAAATATTCTGTTTACTACACGAGACGTCTGTTCCATATTCAGATTGTGATAGAAATTATTTCATTTTCATTTACTGACATCATTTATAGAATAAACTAGCCAATAATAATACGTTTTAGCTTAAATGTTGTTAATTTGTTATTTTTATCTAAAATTTTGTCGAGTGTGGGATTTGAACCAATGCGGATCAATGGATCCAATAGACGTTAAGTCTACCGCCTTAAACTGGTCGCCAATACAACTTGTGAAGGAAATTGTGCTATTATTAGTTTATACGGCTATTTTAAATAAACATAATTTAGTCATGTAAATGCTTATCGGCATGTCTTTAAACGGATAGATAAATATACTTTCTCTCGTCTGTAACGAACTAATCGATGAAGGTTTTCTATTCAACGGAAATGTTGCTACTACAAAACTTTATATTTTAAATCACTTGATGGACTACTTAAACATGCATTTATTGAACCAGTTTGGATAGGGCCAATTGTATATAGTGTTATAGTATTGATTCCAGTCTTGTCCAAAATGTTGAGAAAGTGGACTTTTATGTCCACTGACGATTAGCTGCTGGACACAAATTTTGTTTTATCATTTCGAGAAGAACATCAACTTTGGCTTTTGCAGAGTTGTAGAAGGGTTGAATTTGGGTTTTCTTTTTTCGGAGTTCTCTCATACACGAATGTAGACGAATATTTTTCTTTGGGCTCGTGCAGTACCGAAGGAATCAGTCGTTTGTATTTTTAAAACGTTCCGACGTAGATTGTACGGTTTTCAATGAGAGTTGATACACCTTCTTTAGAATTAAGAACTGATCTTCCATCACATTGCCCCCATTATTTACAAATGACTCAGTCATTTGCAGTACCAAGTTAGTGTGTTCTTCATATGTAGCCTGTTGCGTCAATAGTGGAAGGATCCCCAAACAGAAAGTATCATTAAAGCATGCGTCGCCTACCCAGCGAATTAACTCTTCATACTTGCCGGGCTTACAAGGGTTATATGTTCTTTGAGACGAACTATAACATGACAATATAAGCTGCTCATCAGTAGTTATACAACCGCTTGCAACAAAACATTCTCTTAGGTGGTCATTCCTTTCTCTCCACAAATCTCGAATGCCTGCGTAGGTATTTGTTTCCATTCTTTCATCTTCATCATTAGGTTAGTCAAAGCAAAGACATAATGATGTCTGCTTGATTGGTGACTTGATACTGTAGAAGAATAACTATTTACTGTAACTATCTTATGCTTTAGTTATTTAACTCTGTCTGGTCTATATATATATTGTATACATGCATGTAGCTTATTTTTATATGTATGTTCATATGTTCTGTTTATATGTTATATATGTTTCATGTTTAGGTTTCATTTCTTATCTGCGGACCTGCCTATTATAATCATATGTTATATTGTTATTTAATATAATTTCATATATAATTTCATATAATCATATATAATATTATTACCTACTGTAGATATGGTGTACTGTAGCTAGCTTATGTACAGACATCGAAATAAGTTAGGAAATGTGCTTTTTATTCTGTTCTTATTCTTATTCTGTTTGTGCTTCTTATGAAATCAAGAATAAAATAAAATAAATACTTATAGTTTAAATTTTTAAATTATATTTTATTTAGTTTTAATGATGGTTAATTTAACAACGCGCCTTGACCGTGTGTGACAAAATCCTTTTACCAATAAAAGTCCCCAAGCAAGGCTCAAGGAATGAAAACATTTATTTATATGTGATTAAAATTTTTATTTACTTTTAATTGCTGTGCGAGGGTTGAAATAGCATAAATGGGTGATTATTATGTTATTAGTGAATAAGAGTATTATATTGTTTTTAAACGCCACACATTTGTCAACAACTATATATGTGATAGTCTAATTGTCATATCAATATATATCACCATATTTTTGTAAACAATTCGAATACTTTTCCTACCGAAAGCTCCGGTTTCTAATGTATAAAGATTATAATTCAAATTAAATAATTTTTTTAACATATTTTATTAGTCTTAAATGAACAAAATAAAAGTTATTTGAAAGCTATTTGAATTTAGTTCCAATGTATAACAGATTTAAATTTATTATCATTTTCGAGGTTAGCAAAAATTGTTTTTATTTATCAGTACAGACAAAACTCTAAATACATTCAATTAATTAAACTATACTAAATAATTGTATGATTTTAACTACAACTAATCAGTGCAAAGAAACCACAATACAAATTAAAATTTTTATAAAAATGTACAAAAAGACAAATTCATGCTCAATGATTATAGAAATAAAACTGTTGAAGACTGAAAATTATAGAAATTTAATTAAAAACATTGTCGATGCGTCAAATAACCTCTAATTTATTTTTTACTTCGCTTGTCAGTACTAGTACAGCGTCCTTGTCCTGGTTGAGCAGTGATTGACAGCCGCATACTGTAAGAAATCATTACCGTCATTCAGAAACAATAAATGATGTTTTATTGTATCAATAATAACAGATGGTCGACATATTAATGTATGATGTTCCAATTTACGGGATTATTAAAATTAATAAAACAATTGTTACACATTTTTATATTTTTAAATGCTAACAATATAGTTAATAAACACATGAGCTTGTGCATATAATAATTATCTAATTTATAAAAACATATTGGATATATAATTAATAAATTCTTTTGATTGTAAATTTTAAATTATTGTGCATCATCCCTGAAATATTTTCTTCAGTTTATTGCTTTTATAATAATATGACAAATTATTTTATGTTTCATTAATAATATATTATGTGTCGAAGTATATAATATTCATATCAAAGTATGTAACATATTGTTGTGTTTTCTAATGTATATAATGTTATTTTTATATACAGTATCTCATTATTATGATATTAAATACGCCATTCATTGTATTTGTATAAATATATTATATTGTATGAGTATGACTATACTGGCAGTAATAAAACTATGCTACCAACTATGTATAAGTAAAATATGGCTGCTAAGTTGTGTTTATACTATAGTCATTTCTATTAGTGTCAATTATATTTATATTTATAATGATACAAATGTTCAATTAAAAATCATCAATCAACCTTTGTATAGACCACTATACAACCACTATATATACAGCTGAAATATAGTTATATAATATTATTATAGCATGATGCAGATACATAACATATTCTAATTAATGTTAAATTGAGGATCAAAGTCAGACTAGGTAATTTATGAATCATCAATCAACTTTTTCATTGAACTGTTTGATAATTACTATTAGATTTAGCCTTAGCCTTTTCGGCTCTTGTTCTTGCTAGAGAACATGCCAGATGGTAATATAGTGCAGTAGGTCAGACAGACAACCACAGTGTCACAACAAAACATCACCATGAACAAATGTTACCATGACAAAATAAATAATAATGGTCCTGAAATTTGTCCATCTCTATGGACAACTTATTTGTCCATTGAATAATTATATTGATACAAATAAACAAATGTTAGTATTAAAATTAATTTTTTTAGTTATAAATTTTTTATGCAATTATATAAAAGTTGATTATTTGTATCAATATAATTATTGAGGGACAAATAATTTTATAATTAAAATTAATTTATCCCTCTAGATATGGATGAATTAAACACTAAATAGAATGGAATTCATCAATTTTGGTTAATATTTTATCTTGGTGATGTTATGTCATAGTGATGTTTTATCATGGACCATGTTAACATTTTATGTGTAATTGAACCACCAGGTAGCAAAATATAGTACAACTAGCTTTCTAGGCTAGAAAACCAGAAAAAAACATTTTATTAAGCCATTTAATTTAATATTATTCTGGAGGTTAACATTATTCAGGCACGGATCCAGGATATAAAGATAGGGGGGGGCCCCAATTTACTCCAAGGGGGCGCCAAACATCACAATATATATATATTTTTATTATCGATAATTATAATTAGCAGGAGCATCAACCTTTCAAGGGGAGTACGTTTGCACCTGACACACCTCCCTCCTACGACCTTGTGAATAACATAATAAATAAAAACATTTAAAAAGAACAATTGTATAAATGAGCTGGATGCAGTCTCTTGATTCAATACTATTTAATATAGCCCCGAATTATGAAAAATAATTCATTTTTGTATACTAATAAAAAATTCAATTACA
>JAUZND010067293.1:1734-17444 GCA_034780555.1 Coelogynopora nodosa | reverse complement strand
ATGTTTGACTTGCCATCTTATCACTCCAGGTTTATTTTACATAGAGTACAAGCTATGTTTGAATTGTAAATTGTTTTTTAATGAGAATGTTCGTAGTTTGATGATAATTCGTTCCTTTTGTTTGAATGAATGTTGCTTTTCCCTTTAAAATATCCTGATATTAATATAAAATGTTGTTTCTTATTGACAGTCGCTTTGATTATTTCTGGTCCTTTTTTATTTCTATTTTCGATTTATTTTGTGGTGAAATTGTTTTAAAGAATTGAATAGCATGTTTTCATTTACTATTATAGAGAGAGAGAGAGAGAGTTAAGAGATAGATAGAGTACAAGCAATGCTTGGAATTGTTTTTAATTTCTTAATTATTTTGGTTTACTTTAATTACTAAACGTTTCAGTATAACTTTTTAATACTGTAAAAAAATTAAATTGTTACACAAAACTTCACTATAGTATTCTATTTAGGCCAACAAAATAACACTTCATTGTAAGTGCAATCGAGGTTAGATCAAATTGATCCCAAAATACGGATATATATATACCAGCGTCACTCGGAGTGGAAATGTCTATTTTTCTATTTTATGATGGTAATATATCACAAGCAATTTATGCTTTATACCGTATATAATAATTATGTTTGGCACATAATATTTACAATCTTGTGAATTTTATGTAGAAAATGTTAATAAACGTGAATAATTGTGAATAGTGTATAATTTGTCCCATCAATAAAGGGATGTTTTGGTGTTATTGTACGTTTGTCGACGCAATAAACATATGTAAGTATATATTATTTTTCTTTCAAACATAAAAATGTTTTTACCAGTTGAAATGTGCATTAATTTCATTTATCATAAAAATTATGAAAATATTATTAACTGAACATTTTGTGAAGGGGCCGTGATAACCGCGTTTCTTCTTATCTTTTTAATTTAATCAAAATTATATATTATATAAACATTATTTTAACACTAGAATTAAAAAATTAGAATCAGAACCATAGGCTAACATATGTACACATAAAAACACATCTCATCAATCTCATCATCTCAAACACTGGAGTACAAAAACAAAATCGATTAAGTCTAGACATATACAAATAAGGTTACCACATAATTACAGATGTGTAAACTACAAAAGAATGTATAATAACAATTGATATAAAAGATTGTAAAAAATAATAATAATTGTATTACAGAATGTGGAAAAATATTAATTTATGTTACAGAAAGGTTAGCTGAGAAGGAGTTTACATAAATTAGCATTAAAGGATAGAATCCGTTATTTAGGTTTACAACATTGGGTTTATTTACACAGATAAAAGCAGATTCAAATATTTTTCTACATTTTGTAGAATAACATTTAAAAATTAGGGAAGCGTTTTTAAAATCAGGAGAACGACCAGTATTAAGAGAATGATGAACAATATGAATAAATCTAATAAATGATAAGAATGAATCTATAATAATGATTTCTCTAACAATTTTTGTAATTCTTTACACTATGAATATGTATTCTAGATGAAAGGTGGAAGTTTAGTTTTTATTTTGCAATCCTCACAAGTGACCATTACTTGTATTCATTTTTCACTGTCGTCTGTGATATACTTGAATTATGTTTGCTTTTATTAGGACATAAATGATTTATTATACCCGCTAAAGAAACAAATAGTAAAGGATTTTCAATATCATAAACAATCATAAATTCTGTAAAATTATTGTATACTCTAATCATAAAATTGATGTGAAACTGTATTTATTAATAAAGTTATATTTTTTTAATAATTTTTATTTGCATATGGTAACATGTGCCTCAGGGTCTCTATATAACACTTTTCCGTAAATGTTCAACTTTACAGAGGAAATTATTAAAACAAGTCGGGCATTTTGGTGGAACAGCAATGCGAATCGGATCAGTTTCATGTCCTTTGATGACTCCAGTGTCTCCCTCTACAATATGTCGTGGTTCGGAGATGCTGACGATCTCTACGGCTCTTTCAAACCACTCACATATCCAAAGGTGAAATAATTTATATTATATATATATAAATATGCCATCATTCCATTACTTTGGAAATCTTATGTAGCAAACTAACAACACTGCAGAGAAACATATGGGATTATTTATTTTAAAATACGTTACCAAACCTAACAAAGTGTAACCATGCTTAACCAACCGTAACTTATAGTTGTAATCAAGAATAATGAAGCATAACATAATTGTAACAAAGCGTAGTATCCAATATAGTGAACCATAATTAAATTTAATCCATAACGTGAAATGTGAGACAGAAATATTGATCGATATCACACTAAAAATAATAACGGCAATATAACAGTATTTTTATATGTTTTTCAAATTCAATTTATACTGCTATATTTCTGTTATATATACTTTCACAATTTACTGTTATATATAGTGTTATATATATATCGTTATATTTATGTATAATATACTGTTATATATACTGCTATATTACCGTTATATAGCGCAAATATGCTGTAATATTTGCCTTTAATTTTTTTAATATAACAGTATTATTTTTTAGTTTAATCCGTATTTCTTAATCTGTTTATAACATTATTTATTCAGATATTCTCATGTTTTTAATAATGGAAACCTTTCAAGTATTCAATTTATACATTCAATTTTATTCAAGTGACGAATGTCTCAATTTCTCGAATTAATTTAATAATTAAACCATAATTGTCGTGTCGATTATCATCAATTATATATTCCGTAATTCTAGAAAACTATATAAAAATTAATTAAATTGACTTGGATTATCTTTTTATTTGTATGTTTTTTTTCTTTATTTACATTTCTTTATGTTTATCTAAGGGAACTCGATTCGCTGTATTTTTTAATTAATTTTTACAACATATCTATTTTTAATTTATTAATAATTTTGTCTGCTGTATTTTTGCATGGCATCTGACTAAATATGATCATTTTTACGTATATAAAAAAACCAATAATTACAATTGAGAAGAAAAAATAAATAAGCATTACAAAACAAATATAAATCAAGCAAAAGTATTTATTATATTTTATAATACTTATAAATAGATCACGAATTCCTGACACTCTCTATTGCTAATCACAGTGCCATAAATATTGAAAAAATATAAAAAATTCTTTAGAAACTTATCTATATCTGTCAATAAAGTTGTCAATTTTATCGTGTAATATATCGATTCTGGCATATGTAGTATGAAAAAGTGTGTTTCGAGAACAACACATATATGCACCCCTGTAAGATTTCAATACTTTTTTAGTGATGTAATAGCCATATAAGATGTAATTGTTGAGATATATAAGCCACTAAGCTCAGTGGATATATTTTGTAGACTATAAGTCGAGCATAAATGTAATTAATATTAAACATAAATAAGTTAATGTAAATTTATATTTTCACATATTATCTAAGCTATATATAATTGTCTAAAGCGTTTTACATTACGATAAATATCAAGCGGTATGCATTCTAATTGGTCAAAATTGTAATAACTAACACTTAATAATATATATAACATTAACCCAGAGTCGCATGTTCATACACACCTTTTGCTAGGGGCAAAATATATATAAATATATATTAGAGCCTAATTGATACTGAAAAGGTGTTAACATTTTGAAAGAGAAACAGTAATAATTATTTTTTTATATTTCTTTGTGAAAGTATATATTTAAACCATATTATATTAAACGTAACAACTATACATAGATGATCGGTAATAAAAAAATAGTGGACTATTTTTATACTGATATATACCCTATAGAGGATATTAACTTAGAATGTGAAATACTGCATAATAAATAAAAACAGCAACGCATAAATGTGTTTTAATTTCCATAAGGAAGTTATTATTTAATGGATAAGTAGATTCTTTTATAATATAATTACTAATTAAAGTAGATTTATGCATTAAGATTTACAAATAATTTAATACACTATAAAAAATTCATTGCTTTACAAATAATATTTCTGATAAAAAATAATTATTAATACTTGGTCAAAACGTATTTATTGTGTAAATTTGTTCGTTTTAGAAACAAAGCATTTTGAAAAACATTTTCTAAATTTCCTTGAGGTTTATTTATTTATATAATTATTTTTTCTCACCTAAAACTGTAATCCATTTGATTTCTATAGGAAACATTGATAACTGTTTAATTCAAGATCACGTTTATTCATATTTTAAATCTTAATGTGTCAAAGAAACTTATTTATTTGTAGAACAAGTTTGTTTATTTTAGCTACTTTTTAATTGCAGACATTGAAAATTAGTTTTTTATTCTTCCGTTTTTCCCAGATTTTTGATCCAGATTAAAGTCACAATGTTATTTACCTACCTATGTTAATAAATTTATATTTCTTATTTAAATGTTATTCATAATATAAAGTGTTTAATGAAAACATTCATTTAAAAAGACACATTTATTAATTAGGCAGGAGAACTCCGGGCGAAGAACAATCCGAGAGTTGGATTACACATGTTCGACATAAAAACAAAGAAAATGATCACTTTTCAGAAACCGGACACGATTCCAGAGTAAGCTAGTCCAACCATTTCTATCACTATCATTATTTTGGTTATTCTGAAAGGGGTTTTATTTTGTCCGTCATTCTGACGAAAAAAGACCTGCGCATATCTCCTACCAGTTTCTGAAATGCTACATTTAATTCAAAACATTAAATGTTGTCTGAAATAAGTAAAATGACTCTTCTAAAAAGTAAAAAGAAGTAATCTCCTAAAAACAATTAACATATTGTATTTCATTTAACCTCTCTAACAAGTTTGAGATCATTTATGGCTTAACATGTGTTCGTTTCCATTTAGTATATTCCAGACTAAGTATAATTTAATATAAGTATAATATCCATTTAGTATATTCCAGACTAATAAATAAGCTTAGTAAGAAAAGTGTTAATCATTCTAATGTATAACATAAAGTAGCAATCGCTGTTCAGGCAATTTCAATGTTATAAAATGTCGAAATTCGATCCTTGAAGTGAAGTCTAATTAATGTTATTTTGTTAACATTTCTAAAAAAATAATTTGTGTATTAAATCTAATTGACACTAAATTCTTAATGTTTTCATCAGTTATATCTGATATTAAACAATATTGTCTACAAATAAATATATTAAACATTGTATTGGATTACTAACCCCCAAATAGCATTGTTTAACCCATGAACTTATTTTTTACACCATTTTCGGAATTTCATATAGCTGTATAACAAGCATAACTCGTCCACTATTCTCTTTTATCAAATTGAAATTAGTAATATATATATATATATAAATATATACGGCGACCTGCTATATGATTTTACACAATATTCACAACATTCACTAATTATATGCATTCAGTAAACTGAGCAATGTAACCCTGTTGCAGAGAACATTACATCACCTTCGTTTCTTGGTTTAACGATGACGTCATGATTGTTGGATGGATTGACCGACCTCAGCAGAAGAGTTGGATCACTGCGTGCGGCTTCACCTTGGCCAAGTGCTGGATCGTACGTACTTAGTGTCATCCATAGATAATAAATATTAATTGATGATACCGATATAATTTGCGGAACTCACAATATGTGTTTTGCGATGATTAGAGTAGTTAAATTATATTCAATAAATATTGATTTTGACTATTTTGATCTATGTGTGATATATTTTATCGAAATAATAGTGACGTATATGTTGTCATAGTTCACCATTACAGTTTGTCATAATTGACAGACACATAAATATTAGGGTTAAAGAGGTTCGTAGGTCGGCATACTTTGGATATGTAAACAACAGCCATATATTTATTTTTTTCGGGGGGGTACACTTTTGCAGATTTTAAATTATTTTAATGTTAATCGATATTATTTATACATGTTTAGTAAAATCTTAATTTAATTGATTGATTAATAGTCCGCATATTTAATAATAATTGTGTTTTATAAATAATTAAAAGCCTTCTTTGAAAAAATATGCCACTTTGTCCTGGTTATGATTTACGCTAGAATAGATTTTCTGCCAGTTTTTTATTCTTTATAGCAATAGTTTACTATGAGTTTCATTTCAATTTTTACTGTAACAATGTTTTTCTATTCTATTTTCTAAATTATTTTTTCATTTGTATATAAGTTACATCATAAGTAAATTCTTAAATGTTTAAAATGTATTATAATAAAAATAAAATACCCAAAAAAGTCAAATTCTTTTATTTTTTTAAAATTATTGAGACATTAGAAAAGTACATTTTATTTAAATTAGTGATAAACCATAAAACATGCTAGTTTTTTAGGTAATTTTGCTATTTATAATTAAAAAATGATACGTATTTCAAGAAAATTACAGTCGTTATTTTCATAGAAACTACATAAAATTATGAATGTAGTTCATAAAAATATAACAAGAAATTCAAACCAACTTTCGTATTGGTCCACATTGTAATTAATAAACTTAAGAAAGCAAAAAATTAATAATTAATTTATTACACTATCGATTATTTAATTAATTAATCACAGTCAAATTTACTATCATAATCAAAAAATCGAGAGCGAATGAAGATTGGATATTTAAGATCTAAATGAATCTCATGAATTAATAGATTCTTTGTTCCAGAATTTAAAAAAACCGTTCGATGCTATCTGACAAGAAAGCATATTATTATTGAAAAGAAAGTAAAATAGGTTTAGAAACTATCTTACTAATAAAATGGAAGCGTAGTAAAATGCCAATAAAGTGTGATATTTCCTGAAATAGATATTTTATGTTAATGTGTTAAATGTTCATGACTCATCCTGAATTTATTTCCTTAAATATGTATTTATGTATCAAAAAGACTTATTAATTTAAATGTAAAATATTTAAGTTTTTAAGTAAGTAATATTGTAAAATTTTCTTCTTTCCTAGAATAATGATATTTACAGTGTTCTCGGTTTGCATCTTTTATAGTAATAGTGTTCACCATGGCTACTGCTAAATAAAATACAGTAATTTACCAAAAATGCTGTATTTATTAAACAGTTCAAGCTCCTTGATATTTTGCCTTCACCAGAAAACATCCTAATCTTTCTTACTTTTTTTTAACGTGTTATGTTTCTCTACAAGTCCATAACAACATCCATTCTATAAAATAACAGTTAAATGTAAATTAGACTTTTTACTTATACAAATATTAGCCAACATCCCTCTGTAACAAGCAAAAATATGTTGTCACATTTTGCAATATTTCAAATTGACACGCAAGTAATCAGTCACCTTCTTGGAAATTAATTAAATACAAACATACGTGTTTTATATTTTAATTAATCTACCTATTGTTGCACTGAAACTATCTGATTGAAAGAAATGTTTTTCGTGTGTTTATGTTGGCATCCGCTAAGCTTTTGATAAACATAAAATCATAATAGGTGTTTTCATTTTTGTAGATTTTCAAAGATGAATCTCAAGTAGGATGGCAAGAACTGGTAAGTTACATAGCTGACCCTTTTCTTTATATAACAAAAAAAATAAAATCCTTTTTCTCCGCTAAAGATTTATTTCAAATTAATATATTCCACATTTTAATTACATTTTATAACATTGAAATCTAGAGACTTATAATAAATGCTTTATTTGCGAGAAGTTAAAGTCGATTAATGAAAATGTTTTCATACATATTATATGTAGAAGTTTTTTTATATTGCAATCACGTTGAGATATTATTCTACACTATAAAATAGAAACATTAAATAATGTATAAAATAAATATTGTATATTTTGTAGATTAAATCCTATTTTAGAGAACGGTTAAATAATGATTTCCTAAAGTTAAGCAATAATCACATTTTATTATTAAGAATGTTTACTGAATGCAGCGCTATTTTAAATATGATATGTTTTACTCAGCTTAAAAGGAATTTAATGCAAAATAAAACTTCTTTCGAAACTTCAAACAAAAGTAATATTTTTTTATTAATTAATTAATTAATTAAGTTAACGTATAAAATGGAAGTTAAAACAACAATTTATTTTAACATTTATTCAATTAGTTATACGAGATTGCAACAACAATTAAAAATGTTAACTATTTGTTTGTTATATATGGTTTTATAACTAATTTTACTTAAAACAATGACTTAATAATGCATATTCAGATAGTGTATAGAAACATTTATTTGTTTATTTTATGAATTAATTAAATTAAAAATTTAGAATTAGAAATTAAAATTTAAAAAATTATTAATTAATTAAAAAATTAAACACCGCAAATTATTTTATCAAATTCATCGCATGTTGGGAAAAACATTCATAAAAATAGTTATCAACTTTATTCCATTTATTTGTAAGGATTTGACTGTGTTTTTAAAAACAATTTACTAAATTAAAACTTCCCTCGTTAAATTATATAACGAAACTTGACTAGCTGACTGTGTGTCATAGATTTTTCCTATATTTGTACAATTTCCAGTTGAAAGAGACACACCATGAACCCATCATTGACAGCGAGTCCAGTCAAGTCTTCATTATTCTGCCCAAATTCGGCGAAAAAGAAGACTACAGGAATATTGCCGCTTTGAAAATTGTGAGTTAATATTGATGTATATAGGCACCAACACGCGGCAACGGTTTTTAATGGGAATAATTAAGAATATAGTTCAACATACCATAAGCAGGGAGTTGGAAGGCTTATAACAAAAAACGGTATCAAAGAGTTTTTGTTGACATAATTTTTTTTTAATAATTCGTTATAAAAGTTAGTATTGTGATTTAAATTGTCAGTTCTATTCATGAGTTTAAGCATGTTGCATTGTTATAACAATATTGTAGAATTAAAAATATATATATTTTTTTAAATATACTCGTTAACATAAATCGATGAAGATTATATTATATGTCAATTATAATTAACATATGTTGATGTTTTTAGATTATTTGTACCTCAGTAGGTTATTGTAATACATGATGTTTTTATAAATTATTTGTTTTAATATATATTAATTGGTCCAAAAAATTGTCAGATTAAATTATTTCTATTTAAATTTAAATCCCGTTATGAATTGTTAAATTTAAGTAAAAGTTTAATTTGTGTACAGAAAATTAACACAAAAAAGTGTTAAAATCATATAATAAATCTCAAATTAGTGTAATTTACTTTTTTCTTAATTTTTTTGTTAAAGTTCTCATAATACCAAACTACTGCAACATAATAGTGAAATATAAATTGTTGTCTTAAAATAGGGGGTTGCAGCCCTCGTACATTTTTTGGATCCAATCTTGCCATAATTGAAATTAATGTATTTAACCTACAGAAAAATGTAATGCATATAAGAATGCCATATGTTTTATTTTGTTGAATACTGAAACGTGTTACACCTTTAACATGTTTGTATATTGAATGCAAGCTCTTTCTTTTAAACTAGATTGTAATAAATATCTAATAATATTTATTTAAAATAGTCCTCAGGAACCAAATTTCATGCCCATGTTATTGATTACCTATTGCATCGAGAAGAAAGGGTATGTAAGAGAGCAGTAACATTTCTTTTTCAATAATATCTACTACTAAATATATTACTGACTGCAAATATGTTTGCGTTGTGTATATGTTATAATGTAACCACGAAAATGTGACTGTTTTCACTTTAAAGTATAAGGATAAAAACCTAGACACATATATCTCCAACTATCAAGTATAAAAACAGTAATTAGTTGGGGCTCGTTAACCATTGAATACATTATAGGTATTCCAACAAATTGGTTTTCCTTAATAAATTGTACCAAGTATCTGAAAGTTAATTTAAGCACAAAGTAATTCATATAATTTAATTTATTTTTTGTCAAATATCGCGCAATTGAAGATAATTGGAGGGTATGCGTTTTGAACGAAAGGTCATGTTATATTACACAAGTTTAAAATTCAGTGTAGGCCTAAATTTAATTCTTTAAAAATGTTTATAATTTTTTTTTTATAATTAAAGTTATGCAATAAAATATCCAAAAAATATTATCGTTACATCAATAAATATTTTAAAATTTAGAATAAATTGCCTTCCGGTTGTCATACAAATCCCCTTCACAAGCATTCTGAAAATAATATTTTTAAAGTTATTTGAAAAAAAAAATTAGTTCACTTGAAACTATATTCTATATATAATAAATTTGTTAACCTTACATTAGATAAATATTACGCATTAATTAAGGTCAAACGTAGTTTTGGCCGTCTAACAACATCTTTTTGTCCTCGGGTGGTTGGCGTAGACAAGTAACAAAGAAAGACTGCATTTAGAATAAAGGGTCCAGGATCAAAATAGAAATCTAAATACAGAAAATGATTTATTTGATAAAAGTGTGTTTACATGCGTCATTGTCCTCGAGTGACTATTGATTTACACACACCAATTTGTCAACATAAATCACCCTATATACAGTGTGCAACCCTGAAATGATCCTTTGTTGTTACCATGCATCAGTATCCCAGGGATACGAAACGGTTGGCCACTCGACGTTGGGTCTTCACTCCCGACTTTGACATCTCGGACATTCTCTTCTACAACCCCTCCAACAGGACTTTGATCTTCGTAGCGGCCCATCCTGACCCTAAGGAAATGCACTTATACCGGTCAGATTGTTTTCGTTAATCAATGCTCGTATTTCAGTGACTTAAACTACAAATTATTCAATAATTGAAGGCATCGTTTGATGTTTCATTGTTAATTATAATTGGCATAAGAATGTACAGAATACTTCGCAGGTTTCATACTTAGCAGGTCCTTAATTTATTTTCATATTTTCAGATCTGAAAATCACCCAAAAAAATTGTAAAACACTAGATGCAAACGTACAAGAAATGCTTAGGAACATATGTTGAAATAAATACATTTATGTATATATGCTTCTAAAAAATCTATAAAACATAAGAATGTTTTTCAAAATAATAAAATGCAAAACGATTTTTAAATATATTGAAATATTATTAATTGTTTAAAGCATGTAACTTTTAATGGAAGCCTTGTCCCGAAGTTGGACAAAAGTAATCATCACGTTTCACCATATTTGCGACGTGTACACAAAACATATGACGTCCTCATTTTCATCTTGCCTTCAGAGTGAGTCTTCAACCTGGTCAACGGTATGAGTGTCTCTCTTGTGAAAATCCAAATTGTACTTATAACGAATTCAAAATGTCAGCCAACGGTCAATTCTACCTTCAGGAGTGCCTGGGACCAATGCCGAATACTTACTTTCTCAAGAAAATCAATGAAAATGGTATTTTGACCTATACGATACATGCGATGTTTTGTTAAACGTTTTTCATATAATGAAGCTTTTCCTATCAAAGGATATTTATGCTATCTGTTTGTACATGATGTAGCGTGTGAATTTATGGATATATAGAATCGTAGTATTACAAATTCAATATACAATAAAATAACAAATAAACTTGTTTCTGCAAGATTAACATCTAAAACATATAATAAAACATTTACAACAGTTAACAGTATAACAGTTAATAATAAAAAACGGGTGCGGTGCGGTCATTTTCACAACAAAATAATTTTGATTGTTTACAATGGATTAATAAATGTGAGTACAAACAATACTTATATTACGGAATATTGAGGTCTTCTAATTAAATTTACCACTATATCTTTTTTATATCTTTTTAAATAAAAGTATGTGATGAATACCTTTTTAAAGACGATGCGGTCAATGGATGATCTTACAAACAAATATATGTTATATGTTATATTATGTTATATATACATATACAATATATAACTCATAAGTTATAACTCTGTATAAGGCTTATAACTTCTGTATATCAGAAGAGAGCTGATTAGGAAATACCAATATGAAATTGGGAATTTCATACAACTATAAAAAGCTCTACTTCAATCGTAATTTAGCAATTTTAATAGTTGAACTAGAATTTTTGTATCATATTACATTTTATTTATGTGCCAAAATTGGCTAAACAATATAGCGCTAATGAAGTTTCACAGATATTATTGGGGAGGTACTCGTAAACATGTTTTATGATGGACTCTATACACTCCAGCGTGGATTCTCGCTGAAGTCAATAGTAAGTATTTACCTTCCCCAATTCCTTACCTCGTCAAATATGATATTCGACTCAATTTAAATTTGCAACTAACTGAGAGGTTTATAAAAATAAAGGGTTCATTATCACAACTGATGAATATTTAACTCCATTTACATTATATATGAGAAGGTAGCAGGAAAGATAAACTTTGCCTATGGTACAATTAGAATATAGATAGAGTTGAAGTGCCATGTATTAAAACAACAACATCTTTATTAAACTACTTTATAAGTTGAAAAAACGGTCCGCTTCTTACTTGCTCTAGAATTGATTGGAACCATTAGGCAAAATCAGCTCACCAGATAGAAAGAAAAGAGATAAATCAGAAATAATAAATAATAAAATATAAATCAAAATAAAGGGTAACTATATAACAAAGAAAACCGATAAAAAAGATACACAAAAGGCAAAGGAGAGGAAATATTAAAACTGGAAATAACAAAAGTATAGCTTCCTATATGATACAAAAATAGTTAAATATGCAATCGTCTTTTAACCTGAAATTAATAATTTGTTTCAATAAATCATGAACATAACAAACGTAAACCAAAACATTATTACTGTTTACAGTAGTACAAAGTTTGCCGTTGACACATTGAATCAAATGGCACGTTCCTGTTCTGTCAAACCAGGTGTAAGACAATGGTAATTGGCAATGTTTTGCAATGTTTTGAATCTCGTATCAATCGATACTTTTCTTTTGTACATTAAAGTGGACAATTCTGCGACGGTTGTTGTTGGTCTCGTAACATCTAATATTCGTGTTATTTTTTTACCTTTAAATTAGCTGAATATTTTTTTAAATTCTGCAATTTTTTTTAACATATTTGCTTTGGCCTTTTGCATATGGATACCATCACCTATATCGGCAAAACCCTTACATTTGGTGTTTATTGCATTATTAATATACTGAAATTTAATATCCTTTTCGTATAACAAATTTTTAAGGTATTTCCATTTTCCCGTGTATGTATCAAAAGACCACATAGACAACCAAATACTAAATATTTTCTGGGTGTTTCGCTTTGTTAGACTTCCTAATTTTAAAAACAAATCTAGCATTAACATTAGACTTATTTAATATGCAACTGGTACATATTTACTCGTTTTCGGACGATTTGGACGCCAATTTTGATACATCAATGGACCATTTGATTACAATTTTATTATTTTTGTTTCTATATTCCTGTATCAGTATTAAAACTTTAACTATAATATATTTTAATCTATACTGTAATAGGTAAATGAAACAAATTGCATAATTATCGATTTCATAATTATTTATTTCCGCATATACGTGTATTTTACCTTGTCGTATGTCTTTCTGGATTCTGATTTACTGACTTTAGTGGAATATGTTTAAACATCATTAGTATATAAAGTTTTACATTATTAATAGCTTTTGTGAAACTAGCTTATGAAATATTATTAATTGCTTCATTTATTATTCAACTAATGAAATATAATTTGAAGAACCTTTCATTCATTTAAAGACATAGGCTATAACAATGGCGGCAACTCCCATAAGACAAACCAAAAACCGAACTGTTTATATAAAATATTATATTGTAAGTAATAATGTCAGCTGTAACGGTTTTGTAGACAAATCACAATAAAATAATGCTGCGTCACATTCTCGTGTAGTCATTTTTTAATATTTTTAGAAATATAATATTCACTTCCCTATTTTCAATATTTAGATCATAATAAAAGATTATTATTTTTAAAATACAATATTTCTCTATATTGTACAAATTTTTAAACATTATTTGTTAAATTTGCGCATTAAGAAACCATGATCTCTATATAATATTTCAAAAACATACTTTTCAATTGCCAATACTTGTTTGCTTTAAATAATTTTTAGTGCCCAACAAAGCTTTAAGATTTGTTTCCATAACACTTCGGTTTCATGATTGCTTCCCCCATTAGGCCAGCCAGAAACAATCCGTGTGATGGAAAATAATACTTTTCTGAAGGAGCACATTCAAACAAAGGCCATTCCCAAGGTGTTATTCAAAACGATCACTCTTCGAGCTGGGGAAAAGGATGAATTGAAAGTAGACGCCAGAATTATGTACCCACCGGAGTTAAACACGGAGCATATTACAAAATACCCAATGCTGCTCGATGTGTGGGTTTAAAACGCAATGCTTTTCTTCTTATTAATATAAATTAACATGTCAGTAAAAACTATTTCAAAGTAAAAGCTAGATTATAATATAAATGTGTTGCCTCGATGTAAATATATAAGAAAATATATTTTTTAATTTGCATGTTGTATCGCAACAAAAATAACACGAAGTATATAATTTATATGGTGGCATATTTTCCGCCTTATGTATAAATCATAATTATAATATGTATAGTTTTTATTGTGACATTAATGATTAGAGTCATAAGCAAACTATATTCTTATAATATATTGTAGATGTCCGTTTACTTTACACCATATGCCTTATACTCGGTGCGAATATATAAAAGTTTTTATTACAATATACGTTAAATTAATTATATATTATAGAAGTAATACATTATTTTACTGAAGAGAGTTTTTAGTGAAAGTAATATAATTTTTAGGACATAACATTTTTTAATTACAGCATTATATAATTAATTTTTAAAGATAATTATCGCAAATAATAACTAAGTGTTCATCGCGCCACCCATCGCCAACTGTGGTAGGATTATTTATTGACAACAATAATTGTTGATAATTTAGTAAAACCTTTTTACCAGTCTCTCCAGTAACGGACACAAGATTCTGATAAGTGGGGTACCCAACCAATTTAATAATTTCCTAATTTCTCGAACAATTTCTTTTCTCAACTTAGAATTTTTCCGTTTGCTCTTTCCCACTCCGTATACCCCCAACCTCCACCACCATCCTTTGTCTGTCCTGTCTGTGATGATGACAATGATATTTCACTGTCGATGAACTTAATAAATAGATTATTAATTAATGTTTTAAATGTTTAAAACCGGAGGTATTTTTCTATTCAACACTTTTAAATCTCTGTAACCGCTATCCTATTATGAAAATCTTTAAGCGCTTTTTCTCAACTTTTTAAACACTTATCTGTAGATATTTATTTCAGGATTGTTTAGCATGTCCGTAGATAAAATTATTATAGTGAATTCATATTTTGAATAGTACCTCTTCCAATCCATCTCAATGACTAATTAGTCACTACACACCTATTAACCGTTTGCCTGTCTACGGTGCACAGCTACGGCGGTCCGGTGAAGCAGATGGTCACGACCAAGTTTGAAATAAACTGGGGCACCTACCTGGCGAGCGCGGTCAAGATCATATCGGTCAAGGTGGACGGTCGCGGGACGGGCAACCGGGGCCGTCGCTTCCAGATGGCGATCCGTGGCAATGTCGGCCGCGTCGAAGTGCAAGATCAATACGAGACGGTTCAGTGAGTACAAATGTTATAATATTACGTCAGAAATATCTCGTCGGAAATATCTCGTCAGAAATATCTCGTCAGAAATATCTCGTCAGAAATGTCTCGTCAAAAATATCTCGTCAGAAATATCTCGTCAGAAATATCTCGTCAGAAATATCTCGTCAGAAATATCTCGTCAGAAATATCTCGTCAGAAATATC
>JAUZND010067282.1:0-17445 GCA_034780555.1 Coelogynopora nodosa | reverse complement strand
ATTCTTTCGTGATCCTTCATGTCTCTTACACGTTCCATTCCTCTATTAGAAGATGCATCTCTCACCCCGGAAAAGTGGTTGACAGTGGGGGGGTGATCTAGAGCGCATCCTTCTATACTACTAACGAAAGCTAACCTGGAGTCCTGTGACTCGTAAAAAGAGAAGAGTGGTATTGAACAACTTTGCTGTACCAATATTCACATGCTTCTTTGTTACTTGCATTGTCACCGTCTTATTTATGTAGGTATATTATCAACGAAAATTGGAATTTCCAAATATCTAAATTCCAAATCTATTTTTAGAACTATGCATAGAAATAAGTCACATTATAACATCTATTAAACTATTGTAATATTGTAATATTGTGTATATAATATATATAATGTAAAACACTAAAACAAATCATTTAAATTTATCCAAAATTGTATCTAGAATGTGGTGACATAAAATCGATCTCCTGAGAGGTTTGACGGCAGCCATCTTGGATTTATTTTATGCAAGTGAATGATTTGTCAAATCATAATAAAAGTAATCCCATTATAGTTTCCAAATGTCTTAAAGCTATGTTAAAACATTTTAGATTGGTTTAAAAACCCTTCCTTCTAAAAGCCGAGATACCTTAATTATTGAATAATTAGTACAACAATGGCATGGCAGTCAACTTAGTTTTATGCAAATTAGAAAAATTGTCCAAAGGTGCGACAGCGTGTCATCAAGCGGATTGTTAATATTTATGGTTTCAGTGACCCAAATCAATAGAAAATTATTGTATACAGTATACTATATTTCCAGGTATACCCCTAAAATTCCATTTGGCTGCCAGTCTAATATATATTATAATCCGTTTTTAAATTATATTATTATATGCCCTTTGTTTTCATAAAGGCATCATTCTTAAAAACTTTAAATTGGACTAAAAATGGAGCTATCGCAAATACTAAATTATAATTATTTCAATTTCAAAAAGCTTTTTTCAATTTTCCATTTATGAATTGACACCGTTTTTATAATTGACACCGTTTTTATTGACACCGTTGTTATTGTTTTATATAAATTTATTAATGGATTTGCGGATAGGTTTACATTCGATTATGGTTTCCATAAAAAACGATAAAACAGAGTACCTATACATTATATAACTTTTCTGATGTATTTAAATAGAAAATTAACTAAATAGGTTTACTAAATATACCTAAACGCTTATTTATTGTTCTAACTAAGATTACTTATAAATACGTATACACAAAAAATATTAATTAAATATTAAAAATAAAGCACATATTATTGTATATATAATTTTCGAATATAATTCGATAACATTTTTAATAGCATTTTTATATGGAAAATTGACAACATATACAGCACTGTATATTATTATTATTATTAGCACTGTTGTGATTCAAAAAGCCTATCGCAGACCGTTCAATTGTATTTGCAATAAGAATAACTGGTGCAACCTTATTTTTTGCACAAATTATACTTTTAATGAACAAAGTAGAATATTTTTAACACGAAACCAATTTAACTTTTACAATATGTATATATAATTATTTTAATTTATCGAATTCTTTCATAGTCACACTTAATTCACTGAATAGACAACCAGTATAGCATATATAAGTTAAAGACGGTGGGGAAAAAAGGTTTGAATTAAGTAAGCCATCTGTTAGTTGATTAAGCAAGTTCGCAAATATTCTTTCTAGCCCGGTCAGGAAAAGTATAAAGGAAGGTGCGGATTGAATCCATGCGCAATAAGGAAACTATTTACAACCAAATGCTTCTATATCTACCAAAAAACAATGTGAGTATTTTATATGTGTAAAAAGACATTGACACCCTTGATTTAAACGATCTAAACCTTTCACACTAGTTGTTTTGCAGTTCTCAAAAATTTCGATTTACAAATTATGTTTTGTATATATTTGGAACAGGTTTTTCGACACCCTTTACTGGCTGAAGAGCGCGTTTGCATACATAACACAAGGGCAAACAAATCTACAAGATATTCATAGCTTTACATTTGCCTTAATTTGTAAAGCAACAATCCCGCTTGAACCACTTGTATGTAAATATAGCCGCAAGTGGTTCTCTGTTTGCATACGAAGAGCGAAAGCCTAACTAAATGTCTTGAGAACTAGAATATAGGTATATACAGTATATTATATTATATAGAGAAGGATATCTTATGAGGAATTTCATTTCGTTTCGAAATATGATAATTTGGATTTCTCATAGAAACAACTCAAACGTAGTCATCACATCAATTTACCGGTCATGGTGAATAAGATCCAATGGGCTAGAGGGACATGCCAGCGACTTATTGAGATATTGGAGATATTGACACCTCTTCATTGAGATTCTGCACGCGTCAATTATACTTACTCATTTTATCATATATAATAACACTAAGTATAATATATTCATCTCTTCCTCGCACTTTCACTAACATGTTAATTTTCTCAGAGCTATAAAACTTAATTAAAAAAAGGAAACTAAACGATTGTATTTAAATAGACATATAATTAAAACCCATTTTAATAATAATATGCATGTATTTTTTTCTGCAATTCACTATCTTTATAGCATGCAGATACTCCTAAATGTATTCAATAGGTGTTCACCATTTGTCCTGTAAATACCTCTTCTTAAAATATAAAATATATTTGAAGCGAAGATTGGTTCTTTACATTTAACAACACCCCCAGGGGCGGATCCAAGGGGGTGACTATAGGATGACTAGTCACCCACCTACATCCTACAAAATCAACTGCGCCCATTTCACAAATAAAGTTAGACTAGATAAAAATACATTTTCTGGAAAGCTGCGCTTCCTTTACAACTGAAGTTATGACAAGATACATTCTCTGAAAGTAATGTAAATATAATAATGTGTTCGTTGTAAAAATTATAATAAAATAGAGCTAAAGAATATATGAAATCCAGTATTTTGAGGTTAAAAGGTTAACTATTTGGAAAGTATTTTCATATTAGCACATATTATTATTGCTATTATTGAATTTACTTATTAAGCAATTACAATTATTTGTAATTATCCGTTTGCAATGTTATAATGCTAATAATAAACACTACAATTGACGCCTAATTGACTATAAAGTCATATGAATACTTTATTAATTCATGATATTAAAATGTGATAGTAGGGATGCTTACTATAGTTACACGTCATGAATGTAGTTATATGTACGTTGTAGATAAAGTTATACGTTCACCAGAAAGCTTACAAAACAATACTAAAGTTTAGTCCAAAAAATGGAATTGCTTTCCAGAAAAGTGTTTTTATCTTTGTATAAAACTTCATTTGTGAAAAGGGCATCTGGCATATTTAGGGGGGAGGGGACCTTTTGTAACTATTTTACAGAATACCTTATATATAACCTTTGGCGCTTGCTCAGACAGAAGTCACTCCACTGTGAAAATCCTGGATCCGCCACTGACCCCTCCTATGGTTGGATACCAATTCCAATTGAAAAAATAACTTTTGGCATATGTTTATTCGGTGGTGCAACTATTCATGAGTTGCTAATAGACACACGCACATTTTAGGAGCTTTAGGTTGGGCGTCTAAAAAGTCTTCAAAAAGCCACTTAATACTTGTAGTATTACCTGCATGATAATAAGGTACTATTTTCTATTATCCTAGAAGACAACAATTTTGAATGAAGTCGTATTTGTATTATTACTTTAAAATATATAAAATGCGTACTTGAAAACATTTAATCAGTCTCACATGCACGGACACGCATGATTGCTGTCTATAGGCTACCGTTATTTATTATTTGAATAGCTGATTATTTTATTCATTGATTACTTTTAAATGTTTTAAACTAAGGAAATATATGTGCATCACATATAAGCAAACGAACTCTAAAAAGTCATTCCAAAATGTTCTGTTAAAACTTTAAAAATCAAAAACAACTTGATAATAAATATATTGTCCTCCAATAAGAACATGGGAACATTACCAAGAAATCCCAATTGTACCAATAGGAATTAAGGATTTTTTTCGTGAGAAAAACAATAGCTATAGTAATACGGGCCTAGCGGCGAAATTAAAATTCATTCTCTTACTTGATTAAAAAGTATATTAACAGATCAAGTGACAATCTTTCAAATCCTTCAACTGAGAACAATGTTTTCCTACCATTCCCCGCCAGTAAAGCTCGCGTTTGACAATATATACATGTATAACGCAAATGGTGATAACACTGCGGTGGTCACTCAATCTGATCTTCCGATAAACATAATTATTGGCCGTATTCAAAGTCCTACTCGTTTTCCCGTTTGCCTCGCAGATGAGCCAAATATTAATCGGGTTATTGAGGTGAGTTTAATAACATAAGTGTTGTGATTGTTTGGGCTAATTTAAATACGGAAAACTATGTATATTTAGTATTGTGCGAACTCAATTTTAATAATTTCTTCGAAGACATTTCTCTTATATAATAATAAAAATAGTTAGGTATTTTGGAATATTTATTAAACAAATGATCTAGCTTTAAAATATAAGTATATTATACAATAAATTGAGTATGTTCTCTACATCATAATTGTTTTCCATCATTTGTTATTTTGAAATTTTGGAGATGTTTATCCTATTAATTTAAAAAAGAAGTTTATTCATTTTAAATATAGCAGTGGATATACTTTAGTTAAGAGAATTGAAATATTTTTGTTAAATTAAAAAAAATATAAGTTACAAATTCCTCTATTGAGGCATACATAGCAATATATTTTTATGAAACTTTGAATGAACATTTTTTAAGATACAATATATTGTTCATTTTATCGGATGTATATAATAATTATTTATATTCATAAAAACTTAAATAATTAAATATAATAAATTAATTTTTGACTTTGAATACCATTTCTTAAAATCATATATAAAAATTTCATGTGAGCTTTTTGGATTATTATAAGCCCGGGGGAAGCTGTAGCAAAAACCTTTAAAGTTTAGAAAAAAAACTTCTAACTATACATTAATAGTAAAATAAACAATGATATGTATATTAAATTTAAAACGTCGATTTTAATTTTTACGTTATAATATTTGCCGCCTTCCTTAATAATTTGCAATCCCCTTGTTTGAGATATACGCGCCTGCCAGTATATATATATATATATATATTGATATATAATGATCTTGTATTATTATTCCTTATCTACTTTTATATCAAAATTAAAAACTTTACATCGAACTAGTAAAAACAAATGCCATGGAAATTTTTCGATATATTTTTACAAATGTTTTTTACATACAATAATATATCATACTTATAGAATTATAAATGCATATCTTCTCAGTTTTATATATAAGTGTATCTCGTTTATTATATGTTTATTAATTAGTTTTTTGTATATGGAAATGTATAAAGAAAAAAAAATTAATTGTCATTGAAAATAATTTTTCATTATCATTGATTATATTAATTAGTCATTTAAGACTAATACATTCGGCCTATATAATATCCGTTTATATATATATATATATGTTAATAATAATATGAAAATTTCATTATTTATGTGTATATTATATAATTTTTCTCCAAATAATTGTTATCAAAAAATATCTATATGAACACTAGTAACTACAACTGAATCTACAAAAAACTAGAATTAATTCCGGTTCGACACCTTTTTAAAAGATTCTTTATAAAACTTGGACATTATGTGAACGTTCACCAACAGTGTCTGTTTATTAGAGCTCTATAATTGAAGTGATTCAAGATGAAATACTTCTTCTATTTTGCTCCAATTGTTGCACAATACAATTGTGGCCGAGCGGTCGACATCTGTTACTAGCCGGGATAGTACTGACCGGCCGCACTCCACATCACTTTCGTAGAACCACTCAATAACACGAACACAGGCCCTGACGACCACAATAAATATACCAAAAGTAAAAATTTCGTTTGTAAGCATTTCAAAACAAGCACTGCATGTACCGCGGGTTGCTGTTGGGGAGAGGTGAAAACGTTCAGTATATATGCGTATTGAGTAGTTTTGAAGTAGTATTCACTTTTTAAAATGTTTTGAAGAGGTGTAACAAATAAAGGTGTGAACCGGGTGTTCTTTTCACGAGGGTCAATTAAGAAAGAATGATACCAATATTATTTGAAGTGGGCCATTTTATTTTAACAAAATTGTTGACAGTTATAAGAGTGTTAATATACGAAAACTCATTGTTTGCGTTTTTGCATTTGTCATAGAAACTGAAAAATTTATTCATGAATTCATAACCATATTAAATTTATATAGTGAATAAATCAGTATTTTTTAGGACTAACGTAAAACCTATAATAATATAACAAACAATACTTGTCTCTTTTATGTGATAAGTTATACATTGTAGAGGATAAATATAAAAGTATTAAATATGTGCGCTTATTGAAGGAAGGTAATATTAATTGCCCCAAATTCTCATAGTTGTACACAATATTTACTAAAATGTAAGTACGCAAAATGTTTACCTAAAAATGTAAGTACGCAAAATGTTTACCTAAAAATATAAATTAAAATTCTGTAAAAATTTTAAATTAAAAATAATTTTCATTTATTAAACTTTTTCTAAATTTCATCATCCACAAGAAGTGTGAAAGTAGTTTGCATGATCTGTAGTAGCAAATCTATAAAATTAACATAAATATATTTTTAATATGACTATATAGAACATATTTTTGTAGCAAATGAAATTCTCAAAACTTCGCTAAAAAATAGAATTAACATTTATTGATATATACTTTTAAATTTGAAGTTTAACGTTAACGTTTAAAAATAACATTTTTAAAGCTGCGGAAGACGGTTATTAGTAGAAAAAATATATATAGGATATGGCCATAGAAGTATATGTGCTGTGATCTATGTTTTTAAGGCGGGGTCGATTATTTGATATATAAAAAATGCTTGTTTTATATTTATAAAAGTGTTAATCATTTTAGTAATAAAATGAGAGTCCTTTAAAATATCGCAGGTACGTACTATACTCCTCCCCCCACTCGAATGAGCGCATTTATGAAACAAAAATTAAAAAGAACGTTGATGTGTTGAAATAAAGGCAGATTTTATTAATTATTGTTAATTTACTTCTTTATTTAATAACCATAAATAAAATATCTTACAATCACTGTAAACCGAGCTTCGAGTATATTTACAAATCATAACATTGAACATTATTAAATCATGCAATTGCAACAGTTAACTTTTATATAATAGTATTTTTTAATAATATTTTTATTATTTATCACTCGGATAAATAATACATGTGTATTATATATTTGTTTTAAACTTAATTATATTACATTTTTCTTCTTCTCTTGATATACATTAACATTAAATTATATCGTCTGTTTTTTTCAGGTTCATATCACCAGTAACGGCAGTCTTGTGGAACGTTCAGGATCCACCAGTTGGACCAACTGGGTGTCTGCAGCTCGCGACTGTCTGGAACAAAACGTGGAGCTGGGACCAAGTGATGCCAGTGATCCAAGAGGACATATGCTACGCACAATCCGGCCAGTCAAATCTGGACAACGCCTGTTTGTCTGGTTTAGTGACACATTTAGCCTTCGTACAGGTGTTCCAATTCTGTTACCCGAAAATATACTTGGTAAGCTACTTACGAATTGTTTCACATTTTTACATCTACGAACTTGTTTAACATAATGCATTTATTTATAAAAATCTTAAGATATTTTAAGCACTTTTTAAAATTATCCTGATGAAGATTATTTGTACTTGTACATTCAAAAACATTTAATAATAATATGTCCTTTCAAAAATTTAATTTTCTTGCAAAATGTTTGTTTTTATTAAGTTTTTGATTGAACAATATTATGTATGACCCTGATTATTTTACTCAGTGGCTAAAATACATTTATCTAACAAAACAATATAACATATATAATTTATAATATTTTTACATACCAGAGCTTGTAAGATTAATAGAAAAAACAAGTTTTATTAAACTGGAGTTTATGACTTAATCAGCCCATTAATATGATACTAATTGATACATTTTTTGAAAATAAAAATAGCTCGACAGGTTTTCAGAAGGTATCTGTATACCAAATTTCAGTTAAATCAGATACAATAATAGAAAGTTTTTTTCCCTCGGCGTATAGCAAACCCTACAAAATATGTCCACGGATGAAGGGTTAATAGGCGAAATAATGTTTTCTTTATGAATTAAATTTTAGTATCAAGAAGTATAAAATTGTTGTTTTCGGTATATTCGCATGATATATTTTATATATTTATTAATTTTTTTATATTAGCTTGCAATATATATATATATTTATTGTAGAATGATTCTTTTTTAAGGTTAGAACTGTTTCTTAACTTTACGCATCGATATTTATAATTATGCTTCAAAAGCTGATTATACATCAGTAACGTATAAATACATAATAGGTGCGAAGGGGTCCAGGGGTTTCATAATCATCCCCTTATCCTTCAAGTCGTGTTATAGTGTAATTTGTAATTTTTAATGAACAACCAACCACTCGATATATTATGACATTAAAAATATGAAAATAAATGATTTTACCAAAAAAACCTTGTTTAATATATATATAATTTAAATACAGTATAATGTTTTACTTGGCATTAAATGATTAATAATAGTATGCAAGTAAGTTAATAATTACATCAAGCAATTACTTTACAAATTTATTTAACATTGTGAGAGCAGCCCTGATTAAAAAAGTTAAATATAAATATATATGCTTATACTTGAAACCAAAAACTTGATTATGTTCCGCTTAAAAAAGTATAAAAACATACACTGGCACATGCGGCTTATTGTTTACCGAGCAACTTGTCGTGAAATTTACCCTGCAAACACTTCCTACAACTTGTATTCTACCTTAAAATCTAAAGAGACGGGGAATGTCAGCATGTGTACGTGGAATATTTTTGGGAGCAAATGGAAAGTTATTCACTATTTTGTAGTGCTATGCACTGGGAATAAACAGACATAATATGTATGCATATTATATAATAGTCATACTAGTTAAGGTTGTATAGCGCGTGAGCTATTTAACATTCAGTAATAGCTAATGTTAATATTTAAAATGTATTTGTTAAACATATTGCTTATTTTACCAAAAAAAGCATGTAATATTTCAATGTAATAATAATAGCATCTTAATAATTGATATGCAATAATGTTTAAGAGAATTCATTATTTTGTATTTAACATGTCTGAATATAATATTTATTCTTATTATTCGCTATTATTATATAAAATAAGTTAGTATTAAGATACTTTTTTGAAAATATTCGTAACAGTATTGATTCAATATGTTTTACGTAGTAGTTTTTAAATATTTATATTTTAATTGAACATATTTTAATGTTAATGCCGTCATCATTAAACGTGGTCATTTCATCTTACTTATTCTGTCAGTTAATTTAACTGTATTTAAAGTACTTGTCACTTTCCAATATGTGTAGGCCTACAATTAAAAAAAAAATAAAATTTAAGTAAAATTGGCCTTCTACTCTATATCATTAAAAGTAATATTGTAATTAAATCCGAAAATGATTAATATCAACCTTGTATTTAAAATTAATTATGCTAAATGACAACAATATTTGATTATAACATCAACAGTATAACTTTACATTCGCGTTTATTTATTTCACAAAATATTCTTTGCTTTACATTTCAGGTTTTCGGCAATATCGATGCTCCTTTTGTCTCAAAGAATTCCTTTTCCCAAACGTTCTCAAATCTCATTTGCTAACACGTTCCTGTCAAATGAATACAACACCTTTTCATCCAGTACCTTCGTACAATCCACCATTCCTATGTGCTCCTGTTCCTTCACTACCAACTTCTTTAGACACAATCTGGTGCCTCGAAATCTTATCCCGACTAGCAGGCGCCTCTCTGCCTTCTACGTCGAGATCAGCGAATTCCAAAATTCAACTTACCACTCTTTCTCCCGATCTTAGTGATCAACATCCCGCTACAGTCTCAACGATTACGAGCAACGTAAACGCGGCAACTTCTTCTGACTCTAAGTTAGATTCATGCGAGCTATCCCTTTTGCCAGGCACAACCGAACCACTAGATTTAATTCCTCGTTCACTGTATACAAGCAAGGACCACAAAGGACATTTGTGTATATATTGCGGTAAACTTTATTCAAGAAAATATGGTCTTAAAATTCATCTGAGAACTCACACCGGCTACAAGCCACTCAAATGTAAAATTTGTTTACGACCGTTTGGAGATCCAAGTAATCTCAACAAGCACGTTAGACTACATGCCGAGGGTGAGACACCATATCGCTGCGAGTTCTGTAGTAAAGTGCTCGTTCGTCGGCGGGACCTAGAGCGTCACATACGTTCCAGACATTCTGACCAGAGGTCACTAATCAATATCTTTGTTGGAGATGATTCCGTTGGAAGTACTAGTGAGGAAAATGATGTAGTAGTCGTTGATGAGGAGATAGAGGAAGGTCACACCATGGAGAACTTTTTGCCAGGAGCCCGGAACACAGTTTTGTAGTGAAAGAGAAAATGTTTAATATTTAATATTACTTGTCATTTTATCCTTTATCGATCCTGTAAACGTGTAAATATATTATTATAGTATTATCTAAGAATATAGCATAATATAGTTCATTTTTAGTTCAATATAGCTGCATGTAAATAATTTGTAAATATTTAGTAACATTGTTGTCAAATATTATAATAACATATAGATTTACTAAAAGATATAAATTTACTAATTGGAAAAAAATGGTATGATATATTACATGATTTTTCTATTTTATACTTTTATTCCAATTAAATAAATATTCGGTTAATATTTTTGAATTGTTATGTCAATTTATCAGCATTATATCCATGGTAATTTATTTAACAGTATACTCTTATATATAGAAGCCATGATTGTTAATTTCAATAATTTAAAATTTGTATATATACCATACATATCAAAAAACATTTAACTTTATTTATTACACTAATAAACATATTATATACATGCTTATAAACCAAATTTCTTGCTTTAAAACACATTTTCGCCATAATATTTGTACATAGGAATATATTTTTTTAACTTGTGTATTCAGAGTTGTAGATGTATGAGTGATTCGTTAGATTAGTGCATTATTATTATTAATAATAATGATAATTATAATAATATTAACAACAGTAATAACCATACTATAATAGCAATAATTATAATAAAATAGATCAGTTTTAAAAAAGATATATATATATTTTACCAAAATTCATATTTAGTCAGTTTATGATCCTGAAACATTGACAATGTATACATTTCAATTGACAATCCATTCACCTTAACGAAAAATTAATTTTTATCGGATTATAATAATAATAGATAAAAATAATAACTTATTTTTTATTATATCAAAAAAACGCCGACACAATAAAAACAGTTTCGTATAAAATTGGTGTAGTTTTTTTCTTATTATTGTAGTATGATGTTTTAGCAACCATTTTGAATTTAATCATGCAGGCCATAATGAAATATTACTTCAATTTTATATTTAACGGTTAAGAGATAATAATTATATTAACATGATTTCTACTTATAAAAATGAAATAAACAAAACTTTCATGAGTATTATATTTGTGTTTTGTTTAGGATTTTTAATTGTAAGTAATAAAATTAACTTTAAGTACGAGCACCCCTACACAGTGGTCTTTTTTAATAATGTTTTACATTATTATTATTTCAATGGAGGTAAATATAGTGGCCATTAAAAAATAGATTTTTTCTTTTAATAAATACTTTGCCATAATATTTTACATATATATTTATAAATTCAATGGAGTTAAAAAAAGTGGCCATGACAAAATATATATTACAGAATTTATTCTCTATAAAATTGGATGTTACATTTTTTAATTGTGTACATTGTTGATATGCTACTGTTTGTGAAAAAAACATACGACATGCCATCAAATAACACAAAATTATCAAAGATAATGTATTATATAGAAAAATATTAAATTAATATATTAAATAATAGAAATATTAAGATATGTTCAAGAATGCTACATTTGAAATATACAATTACTTAAGATGCGTCAATACTCTATCTAATAAAAAACATTAATGTGCCACAAATATTGTTAGTTTTGCTTCACAGTCAGTATAATAGAAGATAATTAGATATGTCAGATGTTGTATGTTTAGTGAGAAAGTGTGCAAGGTGAGTGCTTTCCTCAAAATATTAGATGTTTAAATTTATATCATTTTGGAATATTAAAATATTTAAAATATTATTTTACGCAATGTTTTATGTAATTGTCAGGGATTAAGTATTACATTTTCAAAATACAAATACTGCATTTTAATACAAAACTGGTATTTAATACGACGACCAATGACTGATCAATAAGTACATACTACGTATTATCACTGGGCATATAGATATAAAATCTTTGAAGAAATATATAGCGATAGCTGATTTTTGTAATTTTGTATAAATTGATTGTGTTAAAATTGTTCAGTACTACTCAGAACTTCTACAGCTACTGAATACGTTGTACGTACTACTGAAGAGCCAATCAGATTTAAAGTAAGTAGTATGGAAATGTGGACTTCTTATTTAATTTAATTTTTGCAATTTCTATGACTTCCTGTGCCGAATTTTGCTTTTCGAGTAAATAAATGAGCTGAGTTCGAATTTACTATTTAGTAGGTGATCGGAGGTAAGGTACTGATGCTTAAAACTCTTACCATGAACGGCCGTATTCGCACAACCTTGTCTACACTTGCTAATTCACTTAACCTGATGTCAGGTATAATAAAGAAGTTAATATTATCACATTTCATTTCAAACATGGTAGATAATGCCCTGAATTCAACTGCGTTGAATGAACATGACAAATCGTATGGACATAAAGAATACTTTAAATTAATCTAAAGTAGCAATATATTAGTAATAAACGTATGTAATCGCGCGTCCTCATTTTCAAAGTCTACAATTTACTACCTTATTACAATTATCATTCTGCAATTACATTTTCAGCTATTGCATTGAATGGCGGTCTCATTCGTCCATTGACGTATTGCATATAGGGCCTACAACACATATTGTGAATGATGACTCATTGCGATACAGTGAAAATTAATACAAACATTTCTGGATAGAATATTTGAACCTGTTTGTTAGCAATATTTGATAACATTATATACTGTTCATATAATATATAATCTAATATTAAAAATTAACTTTTTGCGCGTCAATAAAAAACAATTGTTTTGAATGCAAAAACTTTTTTGTTTTATTAATATGAAACACATATCAGTGATCAGTGGGGTGGATAAAATAGCAATACATGAAAAAGATACACATAAATACTTCATTGTATATAGTTTGAGATGACAATTTCCTTTTACTATGGTCTATAAATATTATGGAAGAATTTGATTAATACATTTGTCAAAATCATCATCACCAACATCACTAAGTGAGTTATTAATTGAGTCCAAAGCATCACTCACTACTTTGTCAAAAATATGCCAAAATCTTTTGATACTCTCAAGTAGAGTTTAATTATTGCTGACAAAAGGAGGATCTCATTGAACTTTTCGACCTCTTCTTCATCATTTTGTTTTGTATTTTGTGTTTCAAATCTTTTAAGGTAAATTTTTTCAGAGGGGTAAATTATATATTTTTTAAAATGTCGTTTCATTCAAAAAAGCAGTTATTAAATGTTCTTCTAATTTATAATCATATTTTTAAAATATTAGATGATCTCTTGCTGTGTTTGTTTCGTTCTATATTGTCTTAATTATTTCCGATTGGTCATTTACAATATGTGATATATTTTGTTACACGTAAGACACCTTTTAACTTGGTATTCCGAATGTTTCTTTGTGATCCTATTTGGTTATACAAAACATACAAAATAATATTTAATAAATTTCGTTTCTTGCAAAAATATTAGACATTCATCCAATCAATGAAATTAATTTTAAATAGTCTCTTGCAGTGTTCGTTTCTTTTTTTGTTGTGTTAAATATGTCCAATTGGTGATACAAGAATATTTTCAAAATATATGCATTATAGCTAAATTTACATTTAATTCTACTATAATATAAAAGTATTATATAAACTACAAAATATGTCTAGATTTTTTACTGATTTAAAAAACTTAGCATCTAAAAATGGATATAATAATTTGTCACTATCATAATCGTTTTTAGCAGCATGAGTAGAGGCGCCCGTGATGCAACAGAGGCTTCTGTGACACCTGATTTTAGACGTTCAGCACCTCCTCAGTTCTTGGCCTGTCCCGTGTGTTATTAAAAAGAGTGCCACCATCAGTTCAATATATTTATTGGTTGTTTATGGGCAGGCCGCAATGGTTGAAGCTATAAATCGAAATAATATGGAAATATAAATAATTCTATACAAGTAGAATATTTTTCTTCTGCTGATGTGCATAATAGATAACATATTTCAAATATTCTCTGAAAAAACACATATTCTACAGAAATTATATGTCAATATATAACATTCATATATCATATATTTAAAAAAATACATGAAATATATTGAAATACGTAAATATAGTCATAGGTATGCAAGTATGTACACCGGCATTCTAAATGACACAAAATATATCTTATAGAAAATGATCATACAAAAAGGCTGTGGAATTAGTCCGACAATATTGTTGTAGAATCTAGAAACAAATTACACTGTCAATGTATAAATTGGTATTTTATTATTTTGCTTACAATGTGAAATCTAAACATTGCATATTAACGTAACCCGACATCTACATGCCAGTAATTATATGGTAATACTAAAAAAATTGTTATTCACCGATATACATCTATAATTACGCAACCAAAGGTGACATTTTTGCTGGTTAAAGCCAGTCTGGATTATAAAGTACATTAACTAAAATAATCAACTTATATTTGACACATCATCCTCTAAGTTTTTCCCAAACTTCAACTTTCCATACGTCCCCGGAACAAATAATTTGTTCATGACGAGTGAACGTGTTTTTGTCATCTTCGATTGTTATCCATGATAACTGATTAAAGAAAATATTAATGTGTGGATTAAAATATAGAAAACTGTTACTCAATAATTTTAATGATTTGTTTAAAATGCTAATTTTCAATACAACTATTATTATTTAAAGAGCGATGCGATTGTGGTAACGTTGAATGTATTGAAAAGTGCAGGTACTCTATACATACCAATGCATTTATAATTTAACTTATGTCATGACGTATATGTATAAATCATTCGAATAATTAAAAAAATTAGACGCCTAAGCATAGGTCCCTATATAGTTTATTCATTTTTATACACATACTAGATGTTCGTAAAATTACACAAATATTAAAATTTTCACCGAGTCTAGAGTCTATCTCTTTTGATACAACAAAATGTTTTTTTTTTATCCTTTGCACTAAATACTGCGAATACCTCCATAACAATGAGAATTGTTTTGACATTGTTCCCAATTAGCAACTCAAAATTACTTAATCAACTAAATGAATCACCCACATCAGTTTGAAAATATGTTGCCCAGTAATTTTCAACAAACTTTTTTATACAGAAATATATCATTTACTACTTTTAGTAGTATACCTTACCAATGTAGATTTTATAATTTGTACTATCAAAATATTGTTAGATATTTCTATATAGTCTAATAGCAAATATTTACAACTTTGTTTGAAAGAGGTGTATAACGTTTATGTTTGCAACATTTAAAAAAATTACAAACCACATATATTGTACAACATTTCTACAATAGTGTTGTATTGTACTTATTATTGTACAATATATGTAATAAGAGGTACATTATATTAAATTATAATTTTAAATTATTGTTTGTTATATTTTTCCTCAAAATTTCACAAAATGTGTTAATATGGTATAAAATAGAAAATATTTAAAACGCCTTAGGTTTTTAAGTAAGTTCAAAATACTATAATATACGATAATCTACACAAAAAGGTTGTATAATAAAAAATCACATTTTTCAGAAAAGGTTCACTTATAAAAGACAAAAGAAATTAAAATATACGTTATGAGAATGAATGTCTTGAATTAAAAAAACTATAGCATATAGAAAACATTAAAAATGCTATAGGTTTTAACTAACTTCAAAAAACTACACAAAAATACTTTTACTCAAATAGACATATGTTTTCTGACGTGTCTTTGACCTTCAATTTTGTCCTTTGTATGAAGCAGGACTTCCTTTATACTTGCCTCTATTTCCTTATCAGTTACACAATTTTTGGATAATCGCCTGACCGCCTTCAACACGTCGTACAGGGAACAGTCAACATATAGACTTGTTTTAAGATCTCCCGAAAAAGTACGACAATTGTAGGTGCTATAAACTTGTACATGATACGTCTCGTGGTTATATTGTTGATAGAAGACCCGCCTGAGAGAGCTAATTGTTCAACCTATAAAAGTCAGAATAGTAATGAAAATAAATATTTCATACATTTTTGTTAAACTATAATGAGAAGAAATTACACAGCAAAAAATTGTGATCAATACTAGACATAATAAACAAACTAATTAATCACAATATTTTACAACATATCTAGACCAATATAAAAATTGTGTAATCGAACACACATGTACAGTGTAATATTTATAACAGAGATATTATACATTACATAAAAAACAAATATTGCCTGGCCAGGACAGAGCCAATATTTATTTACAACTAAATATAAACACGCATGGGGGAAACATGAAAAGTATTGACCTATTATTATTGTACAAACTATTGTCCAAATTATTGACCTATTGTCCAAATATTGCATACTTAAAAAAACCTTGAAGCCTAGTTGAAAATATCAAATTTTTATTTTGATTTATAGTAGAGAGACAATGAATGATTATTTGAAATTATTAAAAATACTCATTAGAACTAAATATTACAGTTTACAAAGTATATACAGAAATTTCGCAACATGTAATGAGTGATTACAGCAGTATCGAATGAATATCAATCAATCGATTAGTTATTTTCAGTCTAAAGTCTATCTATTTTGATATAACAAAATGTTAAGCTTTTTTATTCTTCGCAGAAAACTTCGTAGCATTGGATTTAACAATAGTTTTGACATTGTTCCCAATTAGCAACTCAAAATTACTTAATCAACTAAATGAATTACTTATTACAGTTTGAAAATGTGACATATTTATATCAGTAGTTATATAATAAGAAAGATAAGCAATAATTTATTATAAAATGCAGCAAAATTAAAGGTTTATTAAAGGGCCGTTATACGATCCCTGATATACTATATACGTATATATTAGAAACTCTCCATCAGAGCACAAGATCGATATCCTCAAGTTCTCCTCCATCCTGGACTCTGACCACTCTCCTAATCATGAACCCACTTCCATTATCATCAGCGGCGACTTCAATGAC
>JAUZND010067260.1:0-17450 GCA_034780555.1 Coelogynopora nodosa | reverse complement strand
GAGAGAGAGAGAGAGAGAGAGAGAGAGAGAGAGAGAGAGAGAGAGAGAGAGAGAGAGAGAGAGAGAAAGAGAGAGAGGGAGTAGATGGGGCCGACCATCAGAGGCTCTCTCGTACAATCAGGGTATCCACAGCTATTCCAAAAGTTCTTTTTTAAGGACCCCAGCTCAAGAATAAAGACTTTTTCAATCAAATCGTATAATAAATTACGTTTTTATTCTTACAAAAATAACACACAGTATAATGCTAAAAACTGCTAATCTGGATTACAAAATTACTGTAGGTATTATGTAATGATAATACTAAATGTGTAGGTGTGCAATATGGCATATGTGTACATAAATATGCGCGGGAAATATATTTACACTGTTAGCTATGGTCATTTCTGTGAGGTCAATTTTAAATTGGTTTCTGACTCTTTCAGTTCATGTTCCTTTGCCTTGACTGCCTCTCGAATCTCTACAACAATGTACTTTGGGTTTTCACATCATTCCAGGAGTTTATGGTCTAACATGAATAAAATGCTTGAAATTAAGGACTTATCAGAACATTAATTTTACAGATTATAAGGACAACTCTCTAAATAAGGACTATTCAGGACAATAAGGACTTGTGGGTACCCTGTACAATACAAAGAGTTGGACCGCAGGAAGTTTGTTCTACTCTTTTATATGGGTTAATAGCACCCTAAAATAACAGGGGTTAAAACACAATAATAGAAAATTCAATGTGTAATCAATATGATGCAATGAAAATTGACACATTTATTAAAAGCTGTGCTGTTACCAGGGTTCCCCCGCTTTTTTCAGAATCAAATTCCCTGATAATTATATATACTAAAGGCATATTAGGTTTTCCAAAGGAATAAAAGAAGAAAATGTTATCTTATGTACAATTACAAAAAAATATTTAATAAAACAGCACTTAATATATTTTATATAAAAATAATATTTAAGCGAGTAATGCGAGCGAATATTTTTTAAACTTTCTTTAGATAGTATAAAATGGATATTGAAAAAATAAGCCATTTAGTTTTTTCTGATTTTCCAAAACAAATGAAGAAATTCCCTGATTTTAGCTCATATTGTCATTTCCCCTGATTTTTCCCTGATGCGGGGGAAACCCTGTGTTACAATCATCTCAGTGGCGGATTTAGTGGGGGACGCACGTAGCCTCCCTCCTCCCGTCCAAAAACTAAATACTCTGTTTAGTCACTTTTAGTATTTATTGCACCATTCCCAGGTCACCGCGTCCCCCCCCATCTGTTTAAAAACCTAGCTACGTCATCATCCCCGAAATCTAGACCACAAGAAATACAATAGAAATGTGATATGAATCAAATAATCATAATAATAACAGCAGTTAATAGTGACGGTTGATCGGCAACTCACTCCTTCGACACGACCGTGGGTGGCAGTTGTTTGTGATCGCCAGCTAGAATACACTTCTTCCCGCGAGGAATCGGGAGCCAACACGCGGCTTCGATGGACTGGCGCAAGAGCGAAAGAGAGATAGAGAGATATAATTATACATGAAAAGTAATTAGACTGAAGAAAAAATAGCCGAGTCAAAGTCTATGCCCAACAAGCGGGATGTGACGTGTCATATTTTGATGTTTCTATATAATTTACCACATCTTTGTATTGCAGTATACATTTCGTCATGCGGCGTCGGAGAAACAGTTGAATAAGTTGAAATGTATTTATTCAACTTTTTTTTGCGGAATGTCGCGCCGAGTCGCTCTTGGTGGGCATAGGCCTTCACGGTTATCTGACTATGGAGTACACTTAATCTATTTGGCAATATTGACTGTTAACTATAAAAATTTAGCGGTTGACAAATAATATTTGTGAATTAAAAAATACTTTTACGATAGCAATGCTAACCAACCAGTTCGAGGCTGTCTTTGGTTAAACCAGATATTGATTATGTCTTTCCTATCGATTATAAGCAATCAACACTATTATCGTAATAGTTCCAATTATAGTAATCATAACTGTGCCAATTATTATTTAAATATAGATTCATATATACAGAAATTTAATGTTCTAAAAAGAGACCAGGTACTATGTATTAAACTTAAAACATATAGATATAAATAAAATGGGGGTAACTGTTACCTAGTTCTATCGTTGAAGTCATTAGTGTACATAGTAAATTAACAAAATAATTTTGTAAGTTCGGGATTACTGTCAATATGAATGCAAAAAAGAATTCCATAATATTGACTGATCACGTAAGGCGAAGCTACTCTCTTAATAATTCAAATACAAACACACTTGTCGGCTTGATTGAACTTCGTCTTCCTCATGTTATTGAATAATTTAATTTTGATATTATCTGAGCTGAGGTAATTTTCATGCACGATGAGATGCCTAATATAGAGGAAGTTCGCATGCATGATTCGGATATAGAGATAGTTCCGATGTGTTGATAATATGATGTAATCCACTTAAATAACGCTGATATTATAATGTCATTCCACATACCAATAAATATTGTACTCACCTGTGAGCACTCGTCAATGACGGCAACGTCAAACTCAATTTCATCAAGAACCGACTTGTTAGTCCACAGAGAAGTGAGAGTAGAAAATACAATCTGAAGTGAATTGAACAAGGAGAACAGCAATATTATATACACAGGTTTAGTAACTATAATGTTTGTTTTAATTGTAAATAATTACACGTCATATAAGAACAAATATTAATGTTCCAAACAGCTGTTATTCCAAAGGTTGGACAATTAAAAATCCAAACCAGAATTTAATAGATACAAAACACAATAAAAGTATAATTAGGAATAGTAAAACTGCCAAAGGGGACGGGGGAGGGTGGAGGAGTAAATAATATACCCATTTGATATTACTTGATCCAGGACGGAATAAAAAGTATTTATCCAATTGTTACGCGACTTAGTATTTGAAATATCGTCAACGACCTGGCTTCCTGGCTTATATTCGTAGAAGAAGAAAATTTATTGATTTTTCTTAACACTATCGAAATCTATTGCAGATATTATAGTTATGTGAGGGGTGATCATAAGTCAATAAAATATTGATGGAAGAGCAGTGATTTTGTGATAGATAGCTCTGTGATGTCTATGTTTTCTTTGATGAGGTCTGTTCCGTCTTTAGCGATGAGTAATGACTATTTACCCTTATACTCATAACTGAATTAAAACCAGAAATACATAACCCCCAACCGACCAACAAACCTGCGCAGCCTTGAAGATCTCGGCCAGCGCCTTGGTCTCCCGCTGCCGCAGCTCCTTCCGCAGCTCGGTAGCCTCACGTCTCACCGCCTCCCGGGGACCACGCGCCCGCCTCCCCTTCCCCCCCGTCGTCCACAGGGAGCTGAGCTCGGCCCGGGCCTCCTGAATGAGACTGCGCTGGTCACAGCTGGCCAACTTAGCGTCCAGAGTGAAACGTTGGAGGTGACTCATCGCGCGAGCCGGGTGGCCCAGGCGTACCATACGCAGGGAGGACGACGAGGTGGCGACTCCTGATTGGTCAACGGGGTGTAATCAATAAAAATGCATCCCGTGAAGTAGAGGAGTTTTTGTGTGGAAAGAATAGATAGTATGAGTAGATATTTTTCAACTTATTTTATTATTTACATAGATATTCGTTTTCATATACAGCAAATATTTAAGCTAAATAATTAAAAATATATTTTTTAAAACGAGATTAGCAATAAAAACGGAGCACAAAACCATTAAAATTAAAAAAAACAGTTTTCATATTGATTCTAAGAAATAACAGTAGAGCGTCAAAGCTAAATATTTAACGTAGAACGCAAAACGCTCTTTTTTACGTTTATAAGAGATTCAAAAAGTACACAAACAATAAATTAACAATTATATAGATAAGTATTCCAGATATTATTCAGTATATATTGATAAAATAGTATGCATTACTTTATTGTAGTCAAACTTTTAAAGGGTAATATTCTAAAAACAGATGTCTGGAAGAAAACCAGGGTTCCCACGCCTTTGGCTTAAAGACGTTCCATAGGTGTTTCATAGGAAAAAATAAAATTTACATAGAAACATGACACACTAAAATAATAACCTCAAAAGATTAAATAGAACATTACATGTATTTAATTTATTTAATCTTTGATCTTACATACATTAATATTATGTAATTACAATTGACATATTCTTATAGATATATCAAAATAAAATTGAAAATAGAATTATAAAGTTATGATAACTTGAATGTAGTATCAAAATTAGATGTAAATCAAATGAAAAACAAAATAACTATAAAACAATTAAACAAATATCAAAATAATTATCGATTTTCCATATAGGTGACATACAATTTTTAAGATTCCATAGATTTTCTATATATTATGGAATTTGACTGTCATAATTCCATATTATAGCTTTTCCAGAATTCCACAGGGCGTGGGAACCCTGGCAAACTTATCACAGAGCTCACCTTGCCTGGCGGGCAGCGGTCCAGCCAGTCTCTCGATCAAATTGTCAACAGCGATGTTGGACGGTGCACAGACGAGGAGTCTGGAGCCGCGGGCCACCTCCTGACGAACCACCTCCACCACCACCGTAGTCTTCCCCGTCCCCGGGGGACCGTGCACGATCCCGATGTCCCGCTGTGAGAGGCAGAAACTCACCGCCTCCTGTTGACTGCTGTCCAACCGAGGGTTGAAGAGGGTGATGTCTGAGAGGGGAGTGGAGGGGAGGAGAGGCGATAGCACACGATATGGTGCTGTTAAGGTAGTGCCTCTCTATCTTCAAAATGTATTATATTTCTAGAGAAAACAGAAAACAGACTGCATATTAGCGTCTTGTGCCGTTTTGATTAAACATATATAAAAGTGAGAGCTACTAGAGTTATCAGTGTGCTGGAAACTGAATTGAACATATATTAAAACAGACAGTTAAATTACATCATTCAACATGTTAAATATTTAGTTTTGTTATGATTTATATGAGTTACGTTACGTTGCGCTGGAAGCCTGGTACGGGCAATATACGTTTTATCAGGAAGCATACTATCAATATCTAATTATTTGGAATAATAAAATGCAACATGACACACAGCATATACTACGATAATCAAAATGTCTAATACTATGCTTACACGGTATTTTAGTTTTTTTTACAAACGATACATCGATTGTGAAGCTAAATTTGTAACGTAATCATTTTTTTCGTAGTATTTTTTGGTGCTTTTTAGCATTAGACATATAATAAAAAATAATGTTTTTTTAAATCAATATTGTTAAACTTTAAAATTTATAATACGCTTCAGACAGTTTTTCAAAATTCAAACCAATACATTTGTCGAGCAACTGAAGCGCAAATTATATAATATTTACCCATTTCATTAAGAATGTGAAAGTATTTCAATAAACATTTAACATCAATCTGATATATATACAAGACATATGCTCAATTCAAGTTTTGATTAAAATTTTGTTCAGGAGTAGACTATATCATATTATAGACTATAGTATATAACCTGTGCATATTTATATTCAAATGGAAACAATGGATGTGGATATGTATACATGTGAATAATAAGCGAAATTGTTTTGAATCAACTAATCATAAAGTGCGATAAGATGATATAGGCATGATCAACAACATACCACATCCAATCCCATGAATAGACCACAATTCATATAATTAGTTTATTGTGATTCGTCTGAAAGGCCACTATATGTATTTTCATGTAAAGAAAGACTGAGCAGCTTCAACATACCACTAGGAATCCCGGGTGAAGATAACTCAGCCTCCCCAAAGAAGATATCAATAAGATGTCCTGTGGGGCCAGATCGTTTCTTCTCCAGATTGTCGAGAGCACTGAAAAGAGCGAACGTCAGCACTACATATACACAGTTGAGATAGCTAGCACAGCTAGAAAATTGTTATACTGCGGAAAGATACACTTTCCCAATGTGTTGCTGTTATCATTCTATCCATTTTCCCTCCTTAAGGTTCTAATTTAACGTGAACACATGGTACAGATATTACGCGTTTAAAATATTCAATATATATTTACTGAATTTTACATCTAGATGTAACATTTGTTTCCCCTTACATTGTTACAGGTACAACGTGTAATGTCCAGGGCGTCTGACATAATTAATCTCATTTGATAGTACTCGATACATACACACAATATTGTAAGTATCGTATAGGTATAAGTATAATAACTTCATTAATACATGGCCAAAGACTCAACTGTTTAATCCGCTTGTAGGTGATATCAGAGGCCAGTTTGACGAGTCGATAACGCCCGCCAGCTGAGTTAAGTTCTGCTACATCGGAGGATTCCTTCACTGCAATGGTGACATCTCGGGAGGCGATCTTCGTGAGCACTCCCGACACCAGACACTTGTTCCAGTCGGCATTACCACCCTCATCGTAGACGCCGATTATATCGCCTATCGGGTAATTTTTAATTTATTATTCAAAAAAGGAATGATTGGCGAACATACAGGTAATAAACATGATTACGTTACGTAAGAGTAGTATGTCATACTGATAGCGAGCGTGTTTTCTAAAACGTTGATTTCATACATTTTCAAAAACAGGCCATTTTTACTACCCAACATCCCAGGACAGTCCTCTGAAACCATGACTGTCCTTGTCAAATCAGGAAATTTGTCAGGTCTGCTCCCTACTGAAGGTCAAGGTTGCTGAGTTTGATCTTTCCAATTACAAAGTGATTAGATGTATATTATTGGCATTAATCGGAGATCATTCGAGTTTATTTTATTATTTTTTCCTAATATGGTGCCTTAATACGTATAATAAACAATCGAGTATCATGTAGTTGACTGTTATACTATGTAAATAAATAGAACAAAATTAATATCGATATTGAAGACGGGGGCGCAATAAGAACGATAATGAAGTTGATTGGTGATAACGAAAAGTATAGAGCAATATTGATAGATGGCCGATAGCAAAAAAGTACAAAATATTGATGCAAATGGGCTATAGCAAAAAATATACATTAATATTGAAAAAGATAAATTTCGAAGGAATTTGAAAATGAAAGTTTCTCTTTTGAAGAACATGTAATTATATAGTACTTATAGTATCATTATAGTATGTATATTTATACCAATATATATATATATATGAATATATAGCACTTGACTATAACAGTATGACACTTATAAAGCTAATAAATTTGTTATATTGAAAAATTACTTCAACCTCATTCAATGTGATCAATGTTTGACAAAATAGAAAAAGACAATAAATGTATTTGATTTATGTATTTGATATACTTGACCTTGATTTAGTACGAATCCCAGTTAAAATCATAAAAAAATAATTTAGTGATCACTTATTACCAATAGCAAACCTCTGACCACTTTGTAATTAAGAAATTGAAATATTTGAAATGTGCATTTAAAATATTTTGAAATGATGAAATATTATTAAAATCAATCTGTGAGAAGCCAAAAGAACCAATAATATAAATACTCAGTAGAGAGTTCCAATATTAACCAATCAGCGTTCTGTGGAGGGCGAAAAGTGGTCGCTCGATATAGCGCTTGCGATTAGTGTTACATAGATACTACTTGCAGACCATATACATAAATCAGAAAGTCATACATTATGTAATTAAAGCGATTATAACATAATGATTGACTAATATAATATGATTAGGTAAGGAGTTGTAGATTCCGAATGCGGAATCTTGATATCGCTTTTAAAAAAGTTTTAAATAAATTATAGTTCAAAATATTATTAGTATATATGTTGGTATAGGATAAGGTATAAACTCTATCTAAAGGTAGATACAGAATGTCCAATAACTGAACTGTAAAATAAAAGTATAATAAAACCAGTTTTTTATATAATGCAAAAGTATTTAAATGGGCTTTACAATACTGCTTATTTAAAAATCACCAACACTCACCTGAAGAGAGTGAATTACTAGGAAACTGTCCATTTGGATTAGCCAGTGAAAACTCCAACATGGTGTCACCAAATAGACCCGTACATGTGTTATCGAGAGTTAATTTTCTAATACTGACACCCTTTTCTTCGAGTGATTTTGGAGAAGTCAGTAACAACGACCTGAAAACGTAAATCATTATTAAGAATACATCTGTTGCACAGACAAGACAGCTGAGTATACTTACTTTGATGCATCGAGCTCTTCTTTTCTCTCTAACTCAAGAAGCTCCAAATGTTTAGTAACAAAACATTCAAGTGCCATTACAATAGAAAGATTGAGGCTGAAAATAAATATAATAGCACTTATTTTATATTAGAATAAACAAAAAAATTACAATTTCTATTATATTATTATTTAAAAAAAGAACCAAAAGAGCCACCGTTTTTTTAATTTCTTCGATTGCAAAGAAAACATATATTATATATTGTCAACATTTTGTCAACTGACTTTTTCAAGAAAATATTAATAAAAAGAGTGCATTGAAACAAATGTTCAAAAACGTTATCTTCGAGGTCTGAAGTAACAGACCTTCCAATCTCCAACATAAAGACAGACACATTACATTGTTATAAATGTAACCTAAATGGTTTCTAAATTAATTCAATATAGTTTACATAAAAATAAAATTATATTACTTCAATCTGCTACAGTATTAGAATCTCTAAAAATATTTTGAAAGTACAGTGCAAAACTTTCAAAGTTGTAAATAAAATTATGGTTATTATATATGATGACAATTTCAAGATTATCATACAAAAATGTAATTTTGAGTACCATATTATTTTTTCCAAGTTTTAAGTGCATTTTCTAAAAACTGAAAATGTACAGATTTTTCAAAGAATACTGAAATTGTCAATAATGATTTCAGTTCCTTCATCGAGTAGAAAAATTTGGTTGCGAGAGTGTCTATGATAGGCTAAAGTTTAAATATCATGGCTCTTTAGAGCTTCGGTGTAACTGACTTTGGGAGAGATAATTGAAAGGAGCCCTTTTTGTAAATTTTCGAAGGTAGCGCTTTGGGCCTGACTGATTTCAGCATACCATTCTGGAACTCCATATTCCAATATAGACCTACTGATGGCCTTGTACATCTCGATGATTTCATTTGATGGCGTGCATGCTCTTTTGAGCCTACTAAGGAAGTACATAAGTTTGGCACATTTATTTGAGATTGAATCAACATGATTCAACCAAGTCAGTGTATCATTGATTATGAACCTTAAGATTTTTGCTTGTTTGATGGGTTGGATAATTGCTTTTGGACAATACTATAAATATGATAGAATTGTATATAATTTGTCTGATATCAAAGTACATAACATTATCTAATGTTAATTAATATATTAAGAAAATATTAACTATATTGTTTGAATAATTGATAAAATTGACACTATATGAAATTTTAATTAAAACTAGCAATAAAAAGTATTATACACCTTTAACCCTTTCTTTCTGGGTAACTCAACAGTTGAATCATAAAAAAATCTTATTTCAAATATTATCATATGAAATGGATTGTAATACTTTGAATTACAATATAGTAAAAAGTAATAGTAATAGCATTATAATGTAATATATAATATAATAGCATTATAAAATGCAGTACATGGACATTGGCTACAGAAGAATAAATACCAAATACAAATCTTAAACTTGGGTACAATTGCCATACTTTGAATGTGCCACTAAGCAATATTTTATATGGTGTAAAGTGTTTCATATTTATCTGCAAATATTATGTTATAATGTTGAATTGTGGCTAAGAAGGGTGTGCTCAAATATTAGAAACTGTGATGGGAACTCACGTGTGTCATTAATTGAAAGTAAATTCATATTTCCCACTTCTAATTTGGGGCAGAAATTAGAAGAGATTATTATTGGTGTTATGGATATTAATCCATTATATATTAATTGACTTTCATTCATATGAATTAGTTCATGTATTTCTTTATGTTTTGTTTATTCATATCAGTTTAATGATAATGTTAAAGGTACTCATGTGATGATATATAAGTCAAATGTTTTTCACAATAAACATCCAAAGTTATCTTAGTACAAACATGGTTTTCTTCTCTTCACGGGATCAGAAACCCACAGTCATTATGTGATACTTTGCATACCCTATAAATGATGAAAGACATACACTAGGACTACTCACTTTTTGTAACTATAACAAGTTAGACTGACTATACCATGATATGGACATCCATGTTTCAGTAACTGAAGAATATAACTAGATAATAAGGACAATTAGATATCTATTTTGATTTACAAGTTATGATGGTCGAATTACAATAAACAATAATAAAATGATAAGCAACAGCCTTGGTTATAGAAATCAAAAATGTATGTGGGAATTATGAAGGTAATTATATTTATATTTCTTTGGAAATGAGTAACAGTTTATTCTATTTATTCTATATTTATTTTCTAATAATATTCTTTTAATTTAGTATTTTACAATTTTTTATGATTTGTGGATACCAATAAAATTGTATTTTTATACATTGAACTGATTAGGTCATTAGAGAATGACATAACATTTCTGCAATGCCTGTCTGACAAATCCTAATTTTTGCCGGAAGATTAAGAATGCATTTTGGCTTTACATATCTGATGAGTCAATGGTTACAATCATTTGTACAATGTTTACCATAACACAAAAAATACATTGAATGCAGCATTAGCGTTTTAATATATATGTAACATGTTTTCTATCCAATAAAAAAGTGATTTTTAAAAAGTGATAATTACCTCATTTAAAACAACTAATTTGTATGCACAATGACAATTCCACTTATAATAAGGTATTCCTGATATATGGAAGGAAAGTTGCCAGTCCCCAGGAAAAGTAATGGTAAAATATTGAAATTTCTTAATATAAGTAATTCACTTATTTGTAAGAAAAAATTTAAATTGTGTCTTAATTTCTTCCCAATAAGCACTAAAGCAAACATTTCTGTTCACTTTCAACAATCGCATACATAATAAATCAAACATACAATAACCTTGCATTTCCGATTACTCTATTAACTCAGTTTCTTCTTGTATGTACATATACATTCTTCCTTTTTTAATTAAATCTAGTCCAGCTGAGCCAATCAGTATAAATAAAATACATAGATTTAAAGTTAATGTGATTTCAGGCTTTGATTCCAATTATAAATGGAATTCTACTTATATGGAAGAAATTTATCTGGTCTCCAGAAATTCCATATGAGCAGAGTTGTCTGTATATTATTTAAATATGTATGTCAGTCAACAGTATAACATTATATAATATATAGCTACTAGAATACTTTATTTTCATAGTTAATTACATAGAATTGCACAATAGTAATAAAAAATAAGCATTGAAATATTGATGTGTAGGTGTATCAGTAGAGTAAAAACACATGCATAATAACCAATAAGGGTCAACCCTACTAGAACAGTAAAGATTTTGATATATCTATAACAGCAAAATCTGTTAATTGATGATTTAAATTTTATTCATTTAATTTTAGTTATATAATATATTTTTATTATAAAACACTATACATATGTTTAGAGTGTTATTTTCTTATGTGAATTGACTGCAAATTTTTTTTTAAATGTAACTAATTGCAAAAACAGAATATATTTTCAATTATACACAAATTGTGGCACAATGTATTTTTATTGTGGGGTTATTAAGCACAATCAAGCACAAATATCAAGCAAAAATAGAGGAATTGAAAAAAAAATGCTCAAAAAGAAATAATTAAAAAAATATAATTTAAAATAGTTAATTGATGGGTTCTACTGTTCCAATGTCAATAACAGTAGTAATGTCAATGACATTGTTGTGCTTGGGATGGCAAGACTGTCAGAAAATGTTCAGAAAACAGTCTTTGCCATAAGGGTGAACAACTTCATATAAAGAATCTGGAACTGGTTTTGAAGAAAAGATCTTATCATTATTCCAGTACCTGACCCAAGAACAATATTCCATGAAAAGCATGCCTGTAGCAGGAATAGTGTTTTTATAATTGACATTGTTTACTAGTTTCAGCAATTCATCCAGAACAGAAAATTGTTGAGGGAGAGACAATAAAACAAGTTTTAAAAGTTTCACGACTTGTCTGTGGATTGGCCGAAACATTGATCTAACTTGCTGATTACATAATCAAAAAATGGAATCATTATGGAATGCTTGTAAATGTAATACTCCTCAATGTTTTCCACGCAGGTATACATTTGATTGGTGTATCTGATGCGGCAGCTTTTCTTGGTATGAAAAAGGTAAGATTCAGATCACTTGCTGCTTCTTCCATTTCTTTGATTCAAAGAAATGGAAGAAGCAGCAAGTGATCTGAATCTTACCTTTTTCTTGCCATAGAAAATATTGACAAAAAGTTCCCTACAATCTTCAAAGTTTGAAGATTGTAGGGAACTTTTTGTCAATATTTTCTCAAAGTTTGTACAACTGAGCATGCATATATTCAAAACAATTGTGAAACAACAGTTTCACTGTGATTCTACAGAGTCAGAGCATTACCAGAACTGTCATACCACAATGTAAGTGAAACTTGCTGCTGATTGCAGGTACCTGTGACTTGGTCAGCCATTAATGAAAATAATTTTGCATTTTTTTATATTATTATTGGCCACATTTGGACACTAGAATTTGTCAGCTACAATATATCAGCTCATTTTGTATTGTTTTCAATGTATGTTACATAGTTTGAGAAGCAGTATTTTTATAGTGATTGATGTATGTAATGTTTTTAATCTCATGGGCATATTTGTCTGAAAAGGTACCAACAGCTATACTGATTATTATTTAATAAACCATTATATTTATACTGACCCCTATACTGTTATACTGACCCCTATATACATGTATATAGGGGGATTCATCTGAAATCCAACAAACCCCCTGGATCTGCCGCTGTCTATTATATAACAATAATTCAACTAACTATACCTGTGTTTTGTATAATTTTACTTTACTTTATCCTGTTAGTTTTGACTTTTTTTAGTCAAAAATTAGTATTTCTGCATTCTTATTTACTATAAAATTATACATATTGTAAAAATATATACATATATTTCAATCATATAGGTATATAATTTTACATTTGCACATAATATTGATCAGAAAAATAATATAATTTAGAATACACAAATTATATTAATGGGATTAATTTATATATATAAATATATCATTTTGATATAATATTATATAAAAATTATATAAGACTCGAAAAATTTAGACAGGGAGAACAATGTTATCTTTATATGTGCTATAGCTATAACTATAGTTGCTTTCACGAGTACATATTTATTTGGTGTAATTTCTAGAATGTTATATATATTTTAAGTTCAGTGATTATTAAAAAACATTTCTTGAATATAATTTGTGCTTCTACAGTCTTTGGATTTTATATTGTCCCGGAATCCAAGCATTAGAATTACCTAATCAACAATTTACGCGGTGATTGATTATGTAGCTTTTAATTAGAAATGTTTCATTTAAATATATTAAAAAATGAAATATGATTATATGTTAGCGACCAAACAAACGGCAAAGGTAAAAACTGTTTTTAAATAAAAACTAATATTAAATAATATAAATTATTTTGTCAATTTAGAAAAATTTATTTAGCTAAGAAATTGAACACATTACCGATGGATCGGTAGACCCGTGTGTTTACCAAAAAATGTTTGAGCCTGAAACGCTGGCTTATTTTCATAAACTCATATATATTTTCCGTATGTAATAATAACATGTTTTTTAGCTTATGATATCAGATTATATAAAATTTTCATTATATAAATATTTTTTTAATGAATTTATAATATATCTGAGCTCAGAACACTATTCATTTTAAAGAATGTAGATGGTGTAAGTTATACAAGTTTAATTTAATTTAATATAAGTATCGAATTGTATTCGGCGAGGTATTGAATTCGATTTCCTTGAACAATTTCTTTATTTCTATTATTTTAAAATGTTATAACCAATTTATTGTGCTTTTCTCTTGACATAGTTTTGATGTAATCCAGTTGAAACGTATTTTGTGTTTATTGATATTTACTAATTCTCTGTATATTTACAAATTATAATATTATATGTATACAATATATAAATAAATTTATAATCCTTTTCAAATAATTTAAAAGTTATGTAATCGTGTAAAAAATATTCCTTAAAACATAATCCTTTTTCGAGCGCAATTAATAAATCTAGCTTCTTCGAAAAAATTAGAAATGTCCAGAGAATTTTTGAGAAAGACTTTATACTTATGGAATGGTTTTCAGCATATATATGAGAAGCTACTCTATTAAGGAATCCTAATTAAGTGCTAGAGGGAGGATTCTGAGTTTGGGTTACATTAATAAATTCTTGAGAGGAGCTCCTCAATTGAATGAATCACTAATTGCTTATATAACCTACAATATATATGGATTTCAGCGTTCTGTCGACTGTACAATATATACTTACTTTTAATACACGCAATTTTCCAGCAGGTTGTAGATTAATTCAAATTAATGCATATTAATAAACGCGCCTATACTTATATTTGATTGTAGGAATGAGTATTATATATTGATCTACAATCACACTACAATTATACTACACTCACACTCACAACTTATAACGGGGAAAACAGAACAAATATTGTATGTAGAATTCATTCTACACGTGGAAGAAATGTTTTATCACACCACCTCAGACTCTCTGCAAGGGACGGCGGTTTTGCATATATATATTCTCCCAAAGAAGATTCCATTCATTCAGTTCCGGTTCAGGCGAGTGAGGGGATGGGATATATCATCTTTGAAGAATTCAAAATGAGTTGTGCTAGGAAAACTATCCATTGTAGAATAAGATGGAACTAAAAGGAACCTCGAAATAGCATATTCTTTCAGAGATTGGAAGCGTGACTCTATTTGAGATATAATGTGATCCAAAAATGAGATGATAATTTATCTATCTCTTGACATAATCATTTGTGGTCTCCTCTGGAATGTTATTTTTGTTAGTTTGGCAACCACATGTTTAAGGTTTTTCGATGCTGATGTTCAGTTTTTCCGTCTTTTCACAAGCTTCTTGATAAGAGGTGTCGTTGAACCTGTCTACATTTGTTCGGTTGATGATTAAAGAATCAATTAAATCTACTTACATCAATTACACCTTTCTATAACATAGCCTTTTAAAATACAAAATTAGGGGTGTACCTTTCAGGCCATCAACTATCAACATTTATCATATTATATGCAATCAAATATATATTAATTAAATGATTGCATTTTGGTCAAGTTTATAAACATGTTTTATCACTGAAAGTCAAAATTTATAAAATCGGTTGGTTAAAAATATGATCTATACATCATTGATCACATGTACATAGATGGTCAATATGTACTGTATATATGGTCAACATACATATTATATGGTCAACATACATACATATGGCCAACATGTACATATGTATTTTGTCAACATGTACATATGTATTTCGTAAACATGTACATTTGGTGAAGTACATATTAAGGTCAACATGTACATATGGTCAACATTACATTTGGTCAACACTACATATGATCAATATGTACATATAGTTAACGCATGTACATATCGTCAACATGTTATAATATGGTCAACATGTACATATCATTATAGTGATTTATTTTTTATAGATTTATTTTTATTATTATTTTTATTATTTATTATTATGTTTCCTAGTAATGAATAGGGCGGCCTATATAGTGAAATTGAAACCAATTCATCGAATAGATGGTTTTATATATAGAGAACACTTTTTTCAAATGTTGACAATTCAACATGTTGCGAACTTATTTGTCTTAAGTGATAGGTATATTATAACTTTTATTTTACTTAAGATATTTCTTGAGATTCTCATAAACTTTTTATGTGTAGTATTTTTTGTCTTTCATGTTTATTTTCACAGTTCACACATTTTACAATATTAAGTGACATATTATTATAAACCTTTCCCATCAACCCTTCAATGGACTAACAGTTATATAATATCTTTCATTCATAGGAAATCGTATCTTAGTTTAAGCATTTATTCATAATACGTATAATTAATACGCTATTAATAAGAACATGTAGGCAAACACATATTATGCAGGGCCTACATATAAGAATTATAAGTTACATTTTACGTGCAACACATTTTCTGAACATATATTAAGTATTATAAGTTAAATGCTACATGTAATACATATTATGTACATAATAAGATTAATAAGATCTTGTAAGTTATTTCAATTATTATATAAGCATGGTCTGTAACTTATAATTATAATAAGTTTCGATGCACTGTGACGTATTTCGAACCACCTGTTACAATATATATAATTTTTGGATATAATTAAACCAAATTATATATTTTATTCAAGGAAAATTTTTATACTATATTTGTAGCGATTTTTTAAAAACATTTTTTGGAACGTTTGGAACCTTTGGGATTGTACTATTGCCGAGGGGGACTGGCCGAGGGGAACTGGCGTAAAATATAACCGAGTTCAAGTAATATCTAAATTTTCTTATTATGATCGATATTATGATCGATATTATAATCGATATTATGATCGATATTATGATGGATATTATGATTGATATTATGATCGATATTATGATCGATATTATGATCGATATTATGATCGATATTATGATCGATATTATGATCGATATTATGATCGATGTAATGATCAATATTAGGCTATTATCAATATTATGATCTATATTATTATGATCAATATTAGTATAAACTCCATTCACTCAGACACGTATTAGAAAGGTTTAGGTATTTGGGGGGTTCGAATACCTCCCCAAATGTTTTAAAGAGAGATTTTTGTGCTCGTCTCTTGAACCCTTCCAAAATTTAAATCTTACATTTGCGTCTGTTATTAGTAAATATAGGCCTATAATGTGTTGAAAGTTTACCGCTAGCCACACATACTTAATTATGTCTGTAATGAATCCACAAGGAGTACCCTAACCAAATGATTGATTACAAATAAAGTATTAAATTATACGTTATAGAAACTATAAATGCATCTTGACATCGTATAAAGACTTAAATACACAATAACATATTTATTATGAAAAACAATATGCTCGTACATACAATTTGACAAAAAAATTATAGATGAGCCTGCAATAATTTTTTGAAAAAAATAGTATCTAAAATTTCCAGTTTTATAAAAAGTTCAATATTTTCAATAAATATTTATATATATTTATATATATTAAATATTTATAGTATATATATATAACATCGAGTTGCCTAAAATGACTATTAGTAGTAGGGAAGGAGCTCCTTGAATCCACCCCCCCCCATCCGCCCACGCATTTTAAATTTTTTTTTGATGACTCATTCCCCCCCCGTGACCTTGATGACTCATTTTTAAAAATAGATTATCACTCATCCCCCCCCCCCCCGTGACATTGACGAACTCGTGTTCATATTGGCCGATTTCAACTAGGTCAAGGTCGTT